>SJYX01013549.1:218686-232352 GCA_006410675.1 Oreotragus oreotragus | reverse complement strand
CTGTCTCTTATACACGTCTAGTCAAAGCTATCGTTTTTCCAGTAGTTAGGTATGGATGTGAGAGTTAGACTGTAAAGAATGCTGAGCACCAAATAATGGATGCTTTTGAACTGTGGTGTTCAAGAAGACTCTTAAGAGTCCCTTGGACTGCAAGGATACCCAACCAGTCCATCCTAAAGGAAATCAGTCCTGAATAGTCATTGGAAGGACTGATGCTGAAGCTGAAAATCTAACATTTTGGCCATCTGATGCAAAGAACTGACTCAGTTGAAAAGACTCTGATGCTAGGAAAGATTGAAGGCGGGAGGAGAAGGGGATGACAGAGGATGAGATGGTTGGATGGCATCACTGACTCAATGGACATAAGTTTGAGCAAGCTCCAGGAGATGGTGAAGGACAGGGAAGCCTGGCTTGCTGCAGTCCATGGGGTCACAAAGAGTCGGACATGACTGTGCAACTGAACTGAACTGAACCCATAGGGTCAGGAAGGAGATAACAGGTACAGACAGGCCCAAGTTCCCTCTAAGAACTGGACCTGCCAGAACATAATAGAGTACCAAAAGTCTTGACCAGTGTGATATGACCTGAAGATGCAGTAATAGGTGTAAGGATTTAAAAGGAAGTGACAAAGACATGCTTATTTTACATGGATTACCTACATGGAGAACCTCACAGAACTAACAGGAAAACTTTTAGAACTACTGCTTATTGTCTGTGAGGATATCAGGAACAAGATCTCCTTACGAAGATCAGTAGCATTCCTCTATGTCAATAATATTCAACCAGAAAATATAATAGAAAATAAGACACTTTTTGCAAGAGCAACAAAGTTATTAAGTACCTAAAAATGAGTATATCTGGAAAAAAACATATATCCAGAGAAAACCATACTCTGAAAAGGTACACGGACCCCGGTGTTCACTGCAGCACTATTTACAACAGCCAAGACGTGCAAGCAACCTACATGTCCATCACAGACAATGGACTTCTGTTCTTGTTCTTGTTTAGTCTCTAAGCAGTGTCCAGCTCTTTTGCAACCCCGTGTACTGTCGCCCACCAGGCTCCTCTCTCCGTGGGATTTCCCAGATAAGAATTCTGGAGTGGGTTGCCATTTCCTTCTCCAGGGGATCTTCCTGACCCAGGAACTGAACCTATGTCTCCTGCAAGACAATGGACTTCTGTTCTTGTTCTTGTTTAGTCTCTAAGCAGTGTCCAGCTCTTTTGCAACCCCGTGTACTGTCGCCCACCAGGCTCCTCTCTCCGTGGGATTTCCCAGATAAGAATTCTGGAGTGGGTTGCCATTTCCTTCTCCAGGGGATCTTCCTGACCCAGGAACTGAACCTATGTCTCCTGCATTGGCAGGCAGATTCTTTACCACTGAACCACCTAGGAAGCCCACAGTGGAATATTACTCCGCCATAAAAAAGAATGCAATAGTACCATTTGTAGCAACATGGATGGATCTAGAGATTACCATACTAAGTGAAGTAAGTCAGAGAGTGACAAGTACCATATGATATCACTTACGTGCATAATTTTTAAAAATGATACAAATAAACGTATTTATAAACAAAAATAGACTCATAAATTTAGAAAACAAAATCATGATTACAAACGGGGAAAGGCGGGGGGAAGGATACATTAGAAGGCTGGGCTTAACATATACACACCTCCATATATAAAATAATTAACAAGGACCTACTGTGTAGCACAGGGAACTCTACTCAATACTCTATAATAACCTATATGGGGAAAGAATCTGAAAAAAAATTCATATATGAATGACTAAATCACTTTGCTGTATACCTAAAATTAATACAACATTGTAAATCAACTACACTCCAATATTAAATAAATTTTTAAAAAATATAAAGCACTTAAAATTAACATAAAAGCTCATAATAAATTTTTGGAGAGAACCGTAAAATTATTAAAGTTCATAATATAAGACTTGAATAGACAAAGAGGTATGGCATGGTGGTGAGCAAGACTCCTTAACATGTAAAGATATCAACGCTTCCAAAGTTAATCTAGAAATTCAAGACAATTTCAATACACTTCCAGCGAATATTCTGAGGGGATAAAAAAAGGATATTCAAAAATGATATAGGGAAAAATAAAACCAAAGTCTGCAACTGAGTTGATTTTGAGAAAAGAATAAAGAGAAAGGACTTGCCCCACTCTGCTCCACTGCCACGTAATAAAGCACTATAGTCTCTGTGCCTGTGCTCAGCTGCGTCCAACTCTCTGTGATGCCATGAACTGTGGCCCGTCAGGCTCCTCTGTCTATGGGATTTCCCAGGCAAGAATACCGGAGTGGGTTGCTATTTCCTCACCCAGGGGATGTTTCTGACCCAGGGATCAAACTCAAGTATCCTGCATCTCCTGCATTGCAGGCGAATTCTTTACAACTGAGCCCAAGACACCGGAGTACTGCTGCAAAACCATGCAAATAGACCAAGGGCCGGAGAGTGCTCAGAAACGTGTGCTTGTGTGCTTATGCATTTGGATGTGAGTGTACCTGATGTATGGAAAAGAACACACCACAAACCACGGGGGACAGGATAGGTGGCTTAGTAGATAGTGCAGGGAAAACTGGTTCAGTTGATGGAGAAAAATTAACTTGGATTCCTAACACCATAAACAAAGGTAAACTCCAGAGACACTAAAGATATGAATGTGAAAGGCAACCCTGCAAAACAAACAAGCAGAAATATCTACAGGAGAATATATCTATGATCTCAAAAGTGGGGAAGGATTCTTTAAAAAAGGGGGGGAGGGGCCTAAAAAAATACGACTATAGGCCAAGGAAAAAATTGAGGGATTTGACTATTTTAAGATGAATGATAATGATGGGTATCAATATCAACTGATGGGTGAAAAAGAGGAAGACAATGAGGAAAATGTGATATTGAGAAATTATTAATGATTTTTGTGAGTGATAGTAACGCCATGATTATGTTTTAAATAAGGGAGTCCTGAGGTGGGGGGGAACTATGAATGCACATACAATTAGATATATCTCAAGAAGATTATGCTAAAAGCCACCACACATAAAAGATATATATTTTATGACCCTATAGATAAAATTCTTATAAAGTCTGAACAATCTATAGTGACATACACAGCTCACTGGCTCTTGGGCGGTGGGGTGATCGGTACTACAGGCTGAGGAATTAGAAAGGGACCCAAGAAGTCTTTGGGGGCACTAGAAGTGTTCTTTATCTTAATTATGATGATTTCAAGGATATAAACATATGTCAAAGCTTCTCAAATTAAGATACCTTAAATACGTACAGTTTACTGTATATCAAGTGTATCTCAATAAAGTTGTCAAAATGTAAAAATTATTTTTACAAAGGAAGTCCTTTTTAAAAGAGAGATATGTAAATAAAATAATGGTTCTCAGAGTGTAGCCCCTGGATTTGCAGCATCGGTATCACCTGGAAACTTTTGGAAATACAAATTTTCAGCCTCACCCCAGGCCTGCTGAGTCAGAAACTTTAGGGGTGGGGCTCAGCAATCTGTTTTAACAATGCCCCCAGGGGATTCCACTGCTCACTCCAGTTTGACAACCACTTAAATAACGTGCGTGTATGCTCAGTGTCTCAGCCATGTCTGACTCTCTGCAACCCCATAGACTACAGCCCACCAGGTTCCTCTGTCCATGGAATCTTCCAGGCAAGAATACTGGCGCGGGTTCGTCTTGACTTTCTTTCAGAACAACCCGAGGAAGGGTGATAGTTGGAGAAGATATGTATGAAACCAACTGGATCATGGGTGGATCATTGTTGGAGCTGGGGCGATGGCTACCTGGGGGCTCATTACAACCATCCTCTACTGTTATGTACATTTGGTAGTTTCCCATAATAACCGTTTCTAAAAATCCAAAGTGTTTTTCCCCAGTGCCCCTCTACTGCTCTCCCTCCCTCCCCTTGGTCCCTTCTTTCCAGCTCTCCTGACTCTGGAACATTCTCTCTTGACCGCAGAAATCGCACCCTCCTCATTCTCCTCAGGTGCCTCAAGTTTTCCCAGCCCTCGGGGCTCCTTCTGCTCCTGCCCTCTCCCCCTGTCCTCCCAGCTAATGTTCTGAAGTGACCCACTCCTTACCATCAGTCAGCACTTCTCTCAAAGTTCTTTTGCACGCTCTAGTTTCTGTCCACGCTCTCGGGGCAGAACCAGATTTCTCAGCAGCACTCTCTGTCTTGCCCAAGATCTTTTCTCTGCACTTGCCATGTGTGATCTTTTTGCCGCTTTCATTGGCATCATTGAGGCCCTCTTCTCCTGTGAAAGTCTGTTGCTTCTTTTGTTTCTCTTAGAAAAACAAGATGCTGGCCCCTTTAAATTAAAAAAAAAATTTAACTTGACAGTTTTAATGTGTAGCAGAATTGCTGATTTTAAAAAATCCAAATAATACAGTAGTGTAACAAGTACCACTGTTATCTTGTTTCCTGGGACACTGTAATTTATTTCCTGCTACCCTAGGGATCCCTCTGTGGGGTCTGAGTTCATTCCTCCTTGGTCTCTGCCTCAGCTTCCCTGGGAAGCACTCTCTCTATGGAGCCGGAAGACTGCTGCCCATTGATTCTTGAGGCTGAAGGATAGATAAAGACTAAGGGAAAGGAGTAGATGAAACAGAGAAGAGAGAGCAAGACAGAACCACAGTAAACATGAGGAGGATGGCTGGCAGCCACCTGGAAGAAAGAAGAGAAATGAAATGCGCCTCGTAGATGTCCAGCTGAGACTCCCCAATCCATTTTTTATTGAACATCTTTGTTTTCAGTCATGGCTCTTGGGCTCTTTGCAGATTCCCAGGTGGCACAGGAACCCCTGCCAATGCAGGAGACATGAGAGAAGCAGGTTTGACTCTTGGGTCAGGAAGATCCCCTGGAGAAGGGCATGGCAACCCACTCCAGTACTCCTGCCTGGAGAATCCCATGGACAGAGGAGCCTGGCCGACTGTAGTCCACAGGGTTGCAAAGAGTCAGACACAACTAAAATGAGTTAGTGCACACACTTGGGCTCTTTGAGGAGCTCTGAGGCTCAGAAGCTTCGCTTCTTCAGAGGAACTGGTGATAAGACAGTGCTCAGCATATAAAGTTAGAATGAAGACTCACCATCACGTGTGTGGCCGCCTTTGACCTCAGCTGTGAACCTGGATCATCCTAAGGGTTCACTGCCCCCCACCCGGCCAGCACTGTGTGCAGTCACAAACTTGTCCCCAAAGACATCAAGCTGCTAACTTACTGACAACCTACCCACTGTCATACTCACCTGAATCTGCTCAGACTGTGTTCTTATTGCTCTCCAAGGAGTTTCCTGAAAGTCATTCAGGAAACTTGACTCCCTGTTTTAAATGCTAGCCTTGCCAGCTAGCAATGGCAAGTTTCATGACTTAGTGAAACTCTACTTAAGATGCTTGTGATGTTACACGTTTTTAAGGCTATGCAGAAATGTGGAAAAATCCTTACGACCCACTGTTAGTTTCCAAAAAATGTAGCACACAAAATACAGTGTATTAACTTGGTAGTAACTCGGTAAATATTTTTTGTTGACATGGACAGGAATAAAAATGGAAGATACAAGAACGACATTATTGTCGGGTAGGATTGAGTAGTGGGAATTCTCCTTTATGAACTCCCTCTATATAGCTTTGTATATAAAAATCACTTCGCTGTTTCCCTGTGCTAGTTCAAGGTTGGAAGTTCTGTTTCCAGGGCTCTGATCAGTGCTATGTGGCAGCCTGGATGGGAGAGGAGTCTGGGGGAGAGTGGATACATGTATATGTATGTCTGAGTCCCTTTGTTGTTCACCTGAAACTACTACAACATTGTTGATCAGCTACACCCCAATAGAAAATAAAATGTTTAAATTTTTTTTTTTTTAAGTTCTGTTTCCAGGGAACTTTAAAGGGAAGGGAGTGGGACAAGATAGGGTAGGGGATTAAGAGGCACAAACATAGCAATGTATAAAGTAAATAAGCTACAAGGATATATTGTACAGCACAGGGAATACAGTATTTTATAGCAACTTTAAATGCAGCACTGAATTAGCATGTTATACACCTGAAACTAATATAATATTGTAAATAAATTGTACTTCAATTAAAAAAAAAAAAGTTCTGTTTCCAGTCTTGGCTGGCATGCTTTGTACAGCACCAGATTCTCTGTGTTGAGTCAACACAAGCAAACCCTGTTGCTCAGCCCCCAGGTGAAAGCCCTTGGTACCATCTTTCGCTTCCCTGCACCTCCCCCTTTGTTCAGATAACAGCTACGAGTTCGAACTCTTCCTTCCAGAACTTTTCTCTGCCCTCTTCCCCACTTCTTAGCATTTTTCTCTTGCTGACAGCTAGTTTTATGAGGCCTATTGTGATGGGATTTCTCCTACCCAGGATCTCTGAACTGATTTCTTTCCTGTGAACTGGGCCTGTGTCAACTTGTTTGTTCTGTCAGAGGAGGAATAAGCCCTGGGTTCCTTCTTATCACAGACATGTCTGATGCCTCCACTAAAAACCACCAAGCAACTCAGTGGTTACAGGTATCAATACACTTTATAATTTTGGAGTATAGCATCCTTCCTAAACCTCGCAAAAAGAATTTTACAAATCCTCATTGGAATTAAGTGCTACAATCTCTATGATAAAAGTGGAATGACTGAAGTATTGGAGCTATTTCCCCTTCCTATGCCCCCAGGGAAAACAGAAGTTGAAGACTGCGCCTAAGTTTCTGAGTTTTAACTTTCTGATTCTTTGAATATCCTTTAAGGACTTTCTGTATCCTGTCCTCATTTCTACCACCCACGAAACCGTGTGAAGTCGAGAAATCAGATAGGCAATATCAAAGAGAAGTTTTGCATACCTGTGTTTAAAAAAAAACTAGGATGTAGATATAACTAACCTAGTTATAATTTATTCCACTACAAAGTGAGCTCCAAACTCTTATTTCAAGGGTGGGGAGGGAGTCGGGCATGAAGAAGCCAGCTCTGGTTATGTGTATGTGTAACTGAACCACTTTGCTGTACACCTGAAACTAACACAATAAATCAGGAATAGTCCAATATGAAATAAAAATTTTAAAAAAGAAGCTATTAACAGCTCCATAGGTAAGACTTCTTAACTCATCTCAGTGGGTTTGCTATGCAGCCGCTCCCCGAGGAAGTATCTCTTGTTCGCTGGCTGTGTTGCCTTGGGTGAGAGAACTATGAGCTTTTGGCTGCCTGCCTGCCCTGCTGGTCACCAGATACACCTGCGCCCTTTCTCAGAGCTAGACAGAAAGCTGGATCCTTGACAGAGCTGACCTCTGGCCACAGAGGCGGCCCGACCGGAGAGGTCGGTGAGGATGCTCACTGGCTTTCGTCTGTCCAGGCCATGCAGCTGACAGTGCTAGCGGCCCTGGGCTTCCAGCCCCCTGAGGACTTCATCAGGCACTGCAACTGAAATAAGAAGACTGAGGGGCAGAAGGATCACCCCACGTGTTCCAGCACCCCATAACCAGGGGAGGCGAGTGCAAACTGAAATGCAAGCATCTGGGGGGCGCTGGCCAGTCTTCTTTGAAAGGAACTGAAATGAGGGATCAGATCATACATTCCTGCCATTGCACAGAACTAGAGCATCCAAACAAGAGGAAATTGCCAGTTTACGCTGATAGAATGTGGCATCTCTGAACTCAAGAATACCTCCCAGCCCCACGAGTCTGGTGACAGGGCATTTCCTGTGGACACGCAGTTCAGATCTACTGAGTTAGGAGGCATCATTGCTTCAGCAGGAAGACTGGCTTGTTATGACAAAAGCTACATTCTTTGAGAGGCCAATGTGTAGAACTGCAGGGAGTGACACTTGGAAATCACTCATTCTTTCTTAGGGTTCATGAATTTGGGGTGATTGCTCAAACCAGAGAAGCTGATAGGGTTGCCCAAACTAGAAACTATGGGATGAAATAGTCTCCCCCTTCAGCCAGTCAAGACCTTTCTACAGCAAAGAACCACTAACGTATCTACACAGCACTTATTATGAGTCGCTGTGCTAAGTTCGCCTAGCTCATAATATTTATTCCTTCCTCCTGCTCTTTGGGATATACTAAATGGCCTTCATCTTTAAAAAAGTAGAAAACTGAGGTTCAGAGAGGTTAAGTGACTTGCTCAAAATCACAAAGGAAGTGAGTGGTGGAGCTGAGTCTCAAAGCCCAGGTTCAGGAGATGTCAAAGTTCTTTCCCCTCCACCATTTGGTCTCCCTAACCATCAGTGAAGCTGTCAGAATTGATACGAGGACTGTTTGCTTTATGGAGGTATCTGTGAGCTTGCTGGCATGTGGTCTGTGACTGCATTTTGGTTTAAAACACAGGGGTAAGACAGGACAGCACTGCAGACCGAGTGCAAGAACAGGATCTGGACCAAACCTCTGAGCTTAGAGGAGTGGGTCTAGGCAGACAATGTGAAAGCAGAGATGGGCATGAGAAACCTTAAGCTATTATAGTCTAATGATATCTCCTAAGCAGTCTTGGCGTCAACTAACCATGGCTTTCAGAATAATTCCCCTGGAAAGAGATAACACATACTGCACCAAGGTTTATTTTCATTTAAAATGCAAACTTCCCTGTTATATAGGCTTTTGATTTATCATCATTTTTATCAGTCACACAGAGTGCTTTATAAAAGTCCCAGCAGAAAAAAAAAAAAAGTCCTGGTGAGAAGCCATTATTCTCTATTCGACAGAAGCAGCAGTTGGGAGTCCATGGACAAATAACTGGATCAGAGTCACTAGTTATCATGGTAACTGGTGGCAGGCTGGGTAAGAACTTACGGCCCCTTGTTGGAATCCAGATTTCAGTTTAAGTTAGTGAACCAAGGCTGAGATCAAGACAACTTCCTTTTGTTTCAAGCCCACACTCAGGAGTATCTCATATATGTCAGATGCTTTTGTTTTCCAACGTACTTGCCCATATGTGGTCTCATTCTACATCCATCACCTTGGCTGGGCTTAGACATCATTATTTCAATTTACAGGTCAGGAAACTAAGGGGCATACTGGGCTAGAGACTTGCTAAGGGCCCAGGGCTGGTTCCTGGCAGAGCCAAGAGTCTGGCTTTCTTTTCTGTGGGTCACATTGCCCTCCACCTGATCCTGCCTGAAACTGAGCATGGCAGCTAGGGTTCATACAGAGGTTATGACTCTAAGCCACAACTGCAAAAGTGAAAAAAAAAAAAAAGATGTGAAGAAAGTGGCAAAAGTGATTGCATTTTCAAAGACCTTGACACTTGTACTGGGATCAACAGGTCCATGCACACCTTGGCTTTTTGTCCCTCAGCCAATGCCCAGGCCAAGCATTCTCTTAGCCTTTTCCTTCCTTTCTTCCTTTCCTCTACCTCACCTTCCCTCCACATCCCCTTTACTTGGTCAAAGCAGAGCTCATTAATATAACAAAGAATTACATGGTTGGGCTCATAGTCTCCTTTACTAGAGAACTTATTGAATCAAAGCTCTGTGGTCTCAGGTTCCTCATATCCCATTTGGGCAGACGCTCTATGCAGTGATCAGAGTGCAGGGTCCCTCAGCATCCCTCCCCATGGCACTTGGGGAGAAGGATACAGTTGGGTCCTGAGAAGTGCATCATGTGTTTGCTAGAAGTGGCTCGCTGTACCCCAGATCAACAAAACACAATCACAGCATCTAGAATCCACATCTCAGAGGGACCCAGAAATACAGCATCCTCATTTGAGGTATTTGTTACTGCAGCCATGGAAAATGCTTGCCTGGGCCTTGGAGACAGAAAATTGTTGTTGCTATTCAGTTGCTAAGTCATACCCGACTCTGGAAGCCCATGGACTGCAGCACGCCAGGCTTCCCTGTCCTTCACCATCTCCTAGAGTTTGCTCAAACTCAAGTTCATTGAGTTGGTGATGCTATCCAACCATCTTACCTTCTGCTGCCCTCTTGCCTTAAATCTTTCTAGAAAATTATCTGGTTGAAAATTCAGTCTCTGTTACTCAAGCCTTGTGAACCTGTGCAAGGAAAGGATTTTACTTTTCCAAGCCTCATGTGTCTCTTCCACTCCACATCCCCTTTACTTGGTCAAAGCAGAGCTCATTAATATAACAAAGAATTACATGGTTGGGCTCATAGTCTCCTTTACTAGAGAACTTATTGAATCAAAGCTCTGTGGTCTCAGGTTCCTCATATCCCATTTGGGCAGACGCTCTATGCAGTGATCAGAGTGCAGGGTCCCTCAGCATCCCTCCCCATGGCACTTGGGGAGAAGGATACAGTTGGGTCCTGAGAAGTGCATCATGTGTTTGCTAGAAGTGGCTCGCTGTACCCCAGATCAACAAAACACAATCACAGCATCTAGAATCCACATCTCAGAGGGACCCAGAAATACAGCATCCTCATTTGAGGTATTTGTTACTGCAGCCATGGAAAATGCTTGCCTGGGCCTTGGAGACAGAAAATTGTTGTTGCTATTCAGTTGCTAAGTCATACCCGACTCTGGAAGCCCATGGACTGCAGCACGCCAGGCTTCCCTGTCCTTCACCATCTCCTAGAGTTTGCTCAAACTCAAGTTCATTGAGTTGGTGATGCTATCCAACCATCTTACCTTCTGCTGCCCTCTTGCCTTAAATCTTTCTAGAAAATTATCTGGTTGAAAATTCAGTCTCTGTTACTCAAGCCTTGTGAACCTGTGCAAGGAAAGGATTTTACTTTTCCAAGCCTCATGTGTCTCTTCCGTGATACAGCAAAACGTAACACTAATCCCCATGGGTTCTTGTAAGAATAAACTGTCTGGCAAATAGTAGGCACTCAATAAATGTTAGATCTCCTCCCACCAGGCTTTTGCCCCATCCAAAGGGGTGTTCCTCATTGACTGACACTATTTCAAGAATGAATTCCCACCTTAAGAAATAAAAATCTCTGTACTCTATCTTCATGCCTGAAAAGCCAATGGTTAGCTTGTGTAAGGGGCAAATACTGCCAGACAGCACCAGCTTTGAGAAAGAAGAGCCTGGCATTAGTCGTGCATTTCAGAGGCTTTAGGAACTCACTGAATCTCACCCTTACACAGATGATGTCGTCCTTCACAGCCCCAGGACAGAGTGGGACTCTTCTTCTGGTTATACATCAAGCTTATTACAGTCCTTTTGGGTTAGCTGAAATGTTTGTTTGGGGTTGGCCGAATCCAACCCAATAATTACATTAATATAAATGACATGGTTTATGTTTACACATTCTCTGAGCAAGGACTATGCCTAGCACAGTGCCTGGCACATAAAGGGTGAATGAATGAATGAAGTTTCCACCCACTTTATCTCATTTCAGCCATATATCAGTACTGTGGATGACCCTGGGGCCAAGATGACAGTCTGTACTTTGGAGATGAGGATACCGAAGTTCAGAGAAGTTGCACTACTGTCACGGCCATCCAGTAAGTGGTGGGGCAGACACTTCAGTCCAGACCTCTTGACACAAAATCCGGTATACGTTTCCTCCACTCCTCTGCCCTTTGACTCATCAGCCTCACCCTCCTGTTGATACACACATAGTGAGATTTGAGAGAAGCTCTGCTCCGTGGAACCTTTCATCTGGGCATGTTGTTCGTTGGCCTGGTGCTATCTCTTGAGCACTGAGTATTACCTTAATACATAATGCATTAAGGTAGCACTTTCTACCTTAATCCATTGAGTAATGGGCTATTTATCGACTGACAACAGCCTCATCTGCTGCTGGCAAGGCAAATCCATACAGGTTCAGTTGCACAGGGCCCAGGAAGCCTCCAGCAGGGAGGGTTCCCAGAGTTGGGGGTCTAAATCTGGCTAGGTTTGTGCTGTTTGCTGAGGAATGGGAGGGAGAGGCTTGATATTCAGCTTCAGTGTTTCAGAAGTTTGATCATTTCATTCATTTCTGTTTACTTTCCCTCCCTCTGGTAACAGAAGATTAAAAAAAAAAAAAAAACACCCACTCTTGCAGGTCAATTACACTTCAAACAAACAAACCCATAGAAAAAGAGATCAGATTTCTGGTTATTGGAGGTAGAGGGGCGGGGGAATTGAATGAAGGCAGTCAAAAGGTATAAATTTCCAGTTAAAAGGTTAATTAGGGCTTCCCATCACTTTTCACTTTCATGCATTGGAGAAGGAAATGGCAACCCACTCCAGTGTTCTTGCCTGGAGAATCCCAGGGACAGGGGAGCCTGGTGGGCTGCCGTCTATGGGGTCACAGAGTCGGACACGACTGAAGTGACTTAGCAGCAGCAGCAGGTGGCACTAGTGGTAATGAACCTGCCTGCTGATGCAGGAGACATGAGAGATGGGAGTTTGATTCCTGGGTTGGGAAGATCCCCTGGAGGAGGGCATGGCAACCCACTTCAGGATTCTTGCCTGGAGAATCCCATGGACAGAAGAGGATGGTGGGCTACAGACCAGAGGGTCGCAAAGAGTCGGACACAACTGAAGCGACTTAGCATGCACGCATGTAAATCTAAATTATGCTGAATTGATTCAAAGTGCTTTTTACGTCTAGTATATCCTTCTTCTTCTCTGTATATTCAATTAATTTTTGACAGTTTGATGTTGAAACTCCAACTAAAAATCTTAATTTATCTACTTAAAAAATTAATTGTAATATATAGTGGAACTATATGTAAACTTGTTCTGTATTTTCCAAGTCTCCTGTTATATTTTTATACGAATAGGGATGTAAATCTAACACTGCTGTATGTTATACATGAAAGTTGTTAGGGTAAGTCTTAACAGTTCTCATCAGAAGGAAAAAAAAATTCCTTTTTTTCTTTTGTTTTGTACATATATCAGACAATGGATGCTCACTAAACTTATTGTGGAAATCATTTCATGATGTATGTAACTGAAATCATTAGGCTGTATACCTTAAAATTATACAGTGCTATGTATCAATTATATCTCAATAAAACTAGAAAGAAAAAAACAAAGCACTTAGAACAATTGGGTCTCTGTTTATATTCTCAATCCTCTTTTAATTGCTATCCATTCTTTACCAGTTAACCAGAGCTTTGATCTAGCTATGCAATAAACATTCCAACCCTCTCCTTTCTCTCCATCAAACTCAGTTCACAACATTCTGTTAGATCCATCCCCTTTTTAAACTTCTCCATCTCTGGGGATCCTTGCGGAACACTTAGAGATCCATGCTCAAGAAGAAACTGGACTTACTGTTTAGCCAGACAGAATGGAATGGGAGTAATAAAATGTGTGTGTCCGACCCAGCTTCCTTTGAACTAGTGGTGAAATGTGGGGTGATTTCACCTCCACGGTGTGCATTTCTGAACCTGCAGCTCCTCCTTCTCCTCCTCCTCCTGCAGCGGCTCCCCCTCCTTCTCTTCCTGCAGCGGCTCCTCCCCCTCCTCCTCCTGCAGCGGCTCCTCCCCATCCTCCTCCTGCAGCGGCTCCTCCCCCTCCTGCAGCAGCTCCTCCCCTCCTCCTCCTGCAGCTCCTCCTCCCCATCCTCCTCCTGCAGCGGCTCCTCCTCCTCCTGCAGTGGCTCCTCCTCCCCATCCTCCTCCTGCAGCGGCTCCTCCTCCTCCTGCAGCGGCTCCTCCTCCCCATCCTCCTCCTGCAGCGGCTCCTCCCCCTCCTGCAGCAGCTCCTCCCCTCCTCCTCCTGCAGCTCCTCCTCCCCATCCTCCTCCTGCAGCGGCTCCTCC
>SJYX01013549.1:115662-215892 GCA_006410675.1 Oreotragus oreotragus | reverse complement strand
CCCCTCCTCCTCCTGCAGCGGCTCCTCCCCCTCCTCCTCCTGCAGCAGCTCCCCCTCCTCCTGCAGCGGCTCCTCCCCCTCCTCTGGTGCTCCTCTAGTGCACTTCATCTTGTAAAGACCTTGATGATGAATCAGAAACACGAATGTCTCAAGAACGATAGTGAAACCCTCACTCACCACCCTAGAGGTGTGGCTCTTGATCAACAGTTAAAAGCAGAAAAGGTCATCCTTAAGTCTAAGGTGGTTTGAAAGTGCTTGTAACAAGACCGTCTTTGTAACAACTTCCTCAACAAGACTTCATAGCCCTTTATTAACCCAAACAATGGCTGAGCAGATATGAACAGAACAGTAGCACCCCTTGAAATGTGGGTGGCATGTGCTTCCTGTGGCTTCAGCAGAAAAGCTGGTCTGTCCTTCCAAAACTACCATGGACAAGCAGCTTCATCAGTCATTGAGGCCAGCCTGAGAGCCCACGTGGACTGAGATCAGTACAGACCAGAGGGTAAGGGCTGGTCAGGCAACTGTGGCCAAGAGAAGAGGGTAGGATGATTCAGGTCACAAAACCAGGGGTCCTGTACCAGGGCTGGGGGTGGGCACGCTTCAGCAGACCATGTGATCTGAACAATGCCTGTGAGCGGCAGGGAGCCAAGAGAATAGGCAGAGTCACTGAGCCGGAAGGAAACAGAGCCAAATTACCGGGACCAACACAGTCAGAGGACCCATGGAAGCCAGAAGCATCAGTAACAAGACTGGTGGTGGGAGCAGCAAGTGGCAGTAACAGCAGCAGGAAAATTCAGTGAACGCCAGAGGCAGCAAGTTAGGAAGACCCTTGACTTAACGACTGAACGTGGAATAAATAAAAAGGGGATCAGACAACAAGTATCAGCATGTGACTAGATGGAGACCTGGATTTGATCCCTGGGTAGGGAAGATTTCTGGAGAAGGAAATGGCAACCCATGCCAGTATTCCTGCCTGAGAATCCCATGAACAGAGGAGCCTGGCAGGCTACAGTCCAGGGGGTCCCAAAGAGTCAGACACAAGTGAGCAACTAACTTTAACACACACTGTATATATATGCTGCTACTGCTAAGTCACTTCAGTCGTGTCCGACTCTGTGTGATCCCAGAGACGGCAGCCCACCAGGCTCCCCTGTCCCTGGGATTCTCCAGGCAAGAACACTGGAGTGGGTTGCCATTTCCTTCTCCAATGCATGAAAGAGAAAAGTGAAAGTGAANCTGTCTCTTATACACATCTAGATGTGTATAAGAGACAGGTGTCCGACTCTGTGTGGCCCCATAGACGGCAGCCCACCAGGCTCCCCTGTCCCTGGGATTCTCCAGGCAAGAACACTGGAGTGGGTTGCCATTTCCTTCTCCAATGCATGAAAGAGAAAAGTGAAAGTGAAGTCGCTCAGTCTGTCCAACTGTTAGCGACCCCATGGACTGCAGCCCACCAGGCTACTCCGTCCATTGGATTTTCCAGGCAAGAGTACTGGGGTGGGGTGATATGTATATTTAAAAGAATACAGGCAGGTGAGGCAAGTGGGCAAAAATGAGCAACAGGTGCTGATAATATGCACTGAAAACAACACCAACATTAATCTGAGCCAAGAGGCAAAATGCCTGGTACAGAGTCTTGCACTGAGTGACCTACTTGCTAAGTCGCTTCAGTCAGGTCCAACTCTCTGCAACCCTTGGGACAGGAGCCCACCAGGCTCCTCTGTCCATGGGATTCTCCAGGCAAGAATACTGGAATGGGTTGCCATGCCCTCCTCCAGGGGATCTTTCCAACCCAGGGATCGAACGAGCATCTCTAATGTCTCCCACATTGGTAGGCGGGCTCTTTACCACTAGTGCCACCTGGGAAATCAAGTAGGAGCTCAAGAAATCATGCAAGTCCCTTTCTTTCATCCAAGTGCCCAGAAAAGAGACTCCCTCCTTCCTCCCCAGCTTCCTAGAGAAAGATTGATATTATGAACTAGTTATGAGTTTTGCCTACTTACCTGCTCTGAGGTGAAAGTCTAATTGCTTAGCAAAGCTGTTCATTTCTTCTTTTTACCTACATATCTATTTCTATTTCACAGCGTACCCTCAACCCCGTGCTATTTACCTGTTAATTTCTTTGCGTCTATATTTCAAAGGTAAGACCTTTTCAGCACCTGTCTGTGAACTGACTGTACAGTCCACAGAAATTCTGAATTTGAATGCAGCCCATCCCTCCTAATCCATAGGTGTCTCGTCCAGTCCGTAAGGTGTGCCCAGTCCAGGCAAGCACACAATGGGGGCACAGAAGGGGTCTCTGGCCCAGACTGGTATTGTACTCAGGGGGCTTCTCAGGTAGAGGCAATGACAGCCCAAGGCCGTGGCCACTGAAGCGCGTCCCTGGACGCACCCCTCCCCACCGGGTCCAGGCAGGCGTATCTCTCCCCCGCCCGCCTGCGGCTTCCACGGAGAACTGGGTTTCGCGCCAGCCCCCGCTCAGGGAGCGCCCGGGCCACTGCCCCGCGGAGAGCGGCTGGTCAGGGTTACAACTCACCTTGGAACTGGGGCGCCAGACCTCCCGTAGGCAGGGCGTTCTCCCCGCCACCCGATGACATCATCTGTTTGGGGCTGAGTCGCTCCATAAAAGCAGCCCGCGGGAAGCCAGGAGCCCAAAGAGCAGAGGTGCTGGCCGTGACGCCCGGGCTGCGCGCACCAGGCCCCGGCGAGCGCCCCGCCAGCCCCAGCGCCGGAGCCAGAGGCGAGAAGGCGCCCAGCCGCCGCAGCCCGCGCTGGGAGCCGCCCGAAGATGCCTCTCTGCAGCCTGCACGCGGCGGCCGTGCTCCTGCTCGTGGTCTTAAAGGCACAGCCTTCCAGCCCAGCCCCGCTCAACGGTAAAGTTTCTTCTGCCTCCTTTCCCAACAATCCCGAGCGCTCAGCCACACCTGGGCAGAAGGAGTCCTCACGCGGCTCGTTAAAGTAAAATCATTTGCGGGGAGCGGGGAAGGACCTGCAGCGTCTCCAACAGTACGTTTTTTACAAAGGATGCTTCATTTTCCTTTGGAATGGAGGATCCGTTCTGGTTTCGCAGGGTGGGCGGGGTAATGGGGAAGCAGTTTGCCGCACATTGTCCTCGCATTAAAATCCGTTTGTGCCTTCTCGGGGTACACCCCCCAACACCCACCCGCAGCGCTGGAGAGGTGGCTTGGGAATTTGCTAACCTGGGGAGGAGAAACAGAACCAGGATGTAAAATATTGTGCCCCGATCCACGTGCAGGCGGCAGAGGAGTGTCTGGGGTGTTCCTGAGCAGCCTCTTTACCGGGGAGGGTTCGCACCGTGGTGGGTGCTTTCCTTTGGAGGTGAGACTCTTTACCATTAAGTTTTACCTCCAAGTCAAAGAGATGATGCATCTCATCCTAATCATTGTTTTTCTCCAGAAGGGCTCTACTACTCTGAAGTTGTACGTGTGCGCGCGCGACGTGCCCTCAGACGGGCGTGTATAACCTTATTTCTGAGTGTAGTTAGGGCTTTGGACCCTGAACGGCTGAGGCTGGTGGTGCCCAGCCAGTAGCAGGAGATGGTAGAGGGGCTTGGGTCAGGGAGGTGAGTTGTAGCCAGCAGCTATAGTGTTAGTTGCTCAGTTGTGTCCCACTTTTTGGGACCCCATGGACTGTAGCCCCCCAGGCTTCTCTGTCCATGGAATTCTCCGGGCAAGAATATTGGAGTGGGTTGCCATGCCCTCCTTGAGGGGCTCTTCCCCATCCAGGGATCAAACCTGGCTCTCCTGTGTGTCGTGCCTTGTAGGCAGATCCTTACCCTCTGAGCCAGGGAAGCTCGTAGACAGCCAGCAGCTAAGGTGAGGGCTTCTGCCTGGGTCTCCACAGCTGGGTGAGCCCTTTTCTGGAGGAGTAGATGGTGACTTACAGAAACTTCCTGAGTAACAGATGTTGGCTAGTGCCCTTGACAGAGTTTGCCCCAAATGTTTGTATGGACATTTGTAAGTGTGACCATTCCTGCTGCTGCTGCTAACCTCTGACTCTGTGCGACCCCATAGACCGCAGCCTACCAGGCTCCTCTGTCCATGCGAGTTTCCAGGCGAGAGTACTGGAGTGGGTTGCTATTGCCTTCTCTGGCGACCATTCCTAGACCCAGGCTAGGCTGAAACATTCCTAGAAGAGCCCAGAGTGACTAGAACGGCTGCCAGTCCATATTCCCTGGCTGGGTGGTGGTGGTGAGAAGTTGGTTCTGCTCAGAGGCGTGAAAGCTGGAGCCCCTCCCGCTGGAGGGCATGGTGCCCATGGGCCACGGTAGGAGAGGCAGAGGGAGCCTGGCTGTCGGCAGCTTTGTCACTCTTAATCCAGTTCAAGTCCACTAGCTGGCTTGGTAGTTATCTTCCTCATCTGGTGAAGGAGAAAGTGGATGGGAGAAAGGAGTTATAAAAGTGGAAATTAGTTTCTAAAACTGCAGACTTTAATATATATTCCCCTCTGAAGAAAGCTGCATTGTAACCCAAAGTCTGACTTGAAATCTCCCTTCTAGCTCCAAGATGAGAGAGGAGCCCTTTACAGACCCTCTTCTGAAAGCCCTTTCTCCCCTCACTCTGGGGGCAGCTCCTTCTCCCCGCTGTGCTTCTCTGACCCTCTGGACCCTCCTCTCCCCTTCCTCCTTGCCCTTCTCTCTTCTCCGTTCTCCCAGTTGGGCTGGGCAAAGTTTTCAGTAAACAAACAACCTACTTTCACTGTGCACTGAGCAGCCAGCCTGCTTACCCCCTTGATTCTAAGAACACAGCTTTTATTCTCTTCTTCCTCAGGCAGGTTTCTTGGCTTTTTAGTCAGAGCAAAACTCACTGAGATGTAAAGTGTCAGTGTTAACCCAAGTGTGGAGGGGGGTTAAGCTGGGCAGTGGGTGAGAAAGTGGTCTGCCCTCTGCCTGCGTGCACGCTGTCACTCAGTCGTGTCCAGCTCTTTGCAACTCCACGGACTGTACCCCGCCAGGCTCCCCTGTCCATAGAATTCTCCAGGCAAGAATACTGGAGTGGGTTGCTATGCCCTCCTCCAGGGGATCTTCCTGGAGCACGTGAATTCTCAGTGACTGGCACTGGCACACCTCGGGGTTAGGGAGGGAGAGGGCGTAATAAAATCAAGCATCTTCCAGAGATGACCTGGGAACTCAGTCGCTGGGGCAAGGAGTGGGGGTAAATTTCTGTGAATTCTGCAGAACCTGCTATGCCTGAGCCTGGTGTGGAGAGCTGGGCAGCTTTGGGCTCCCCAGATGTTGGTTACTCAGGGAAGGTTCTAGCATCCAGGACAGGGAGCAAGCAGGGCCCAGAACCCCTGACCTGAATCTTTGTAAACATCGTTTCCTCCGAAAGCAGCCGGGACGTTCTCCCTGCCCGGGATAAGCTGAGGCTGCATGTTCCAACAGGCATCCACCTGGACCTCCCAGTGCTCAGAAAAGATGCCCTCAGGAAGCTACTGAGGTGCAGCCACAGGGAGGGTCCTTTGCCTGGCCTGCCTGGGTGGGGGGCAGTTTAATTCTGTGAAGGTCTTTGCCCCTAAAGCGAGAGGTGGGAAACCAGGAGGGGCCATTTCCAAACAAAGCAAAGGTGCAGCCTTCCTATATAAAGTTTTCTTGACCTCAGTTCTAGCAGACAATGAACCAAACTGGGCACTGACCTTCATCCAGAGAGACCCCCTGACCCAGATCACCCTCCCCTTCCTTTTACGGTGCCTCTCCTCTCCAGACTCCAGCTTTCAAGCCCCTCCAGACACGGCCATTTACACCCAAAGCACCGAGTCTTGAGGTCCAAGCGGGGTCGCTCAGCGAAACAAGGGCAGGAAAGATTGCTCTGCTGCTTTTTAAGAACATGTCCCCAGGCCTGTGTCCTTGAGCCCTTACAGTCCCAGAGGCACGCGATCACACTGAGTTTACCAGACCATTGTGCTGACGCCTCATCTGAGGATCAGCACTGCAACAATATGGAAACCTCAGCTTAGCAAGCTTCGGGGAAGGGAGCAGAAGATACAGGCTGTTAAGGCCATGGTTTGATTTTGGTGCAGATGCAATTAAAATTTCTGGCCAATGCAGGACCGCTCAGTGGTCGCAGATGTTTTTTCCTGGTGGCCTCCAGGATCACTGAGTGGCCTGTGTCTCTCCAGGGAAGCACTGAGATGAAATACCCTGTTCCTTGTGAGATTTTATATCCTGGGCCTCGAAGTGCTCTGGCCAGCTAAGTGACAATCCTCTGGCTTCCTCTGCCTCTGAAATCCATGGTTGTATTTTAGTAAAACCCCTCAAACAGAACACCAAAGGAAAATGTTCAGAAAGGTGGTTTGAAGTTTTCTGTAGCTTGGTTCCCAAGCCATGCTTTCCCCCTCCCCCTTTTCACTATTGTGTCAATGAGAGGCTAGCAGTAAACTTAGGGGTTACATAGAAGTTTGGGCTCGCCATGGTTCTGAATGTCTTCATCTAACTGCTGATTCAGAGGAGGTGAATTTAGGGTCTATTAAGCCCTATCCAGTCTATAGTAGGTTTCAGGGCATCTGTGGGGTCCTGGATACTATCATGGTACACATCTTTGCCACAAGCATTTTCAAGGCGTAGCTGGCCCATGAGGCAATTTTGCTGTAGAAAATAAAATAAAAAGTAAAAGCAGGACATCACAAAAGACATAATGAACAGAAATAGAGTCAAGTGTACAAAAACTTATGGTTACTGTGGGGCAGGGAGGCGAGGAGGGATAAATTGGGAGATTGGGATTGACATATACACACTACTATACATAAACAGATAACTAATAAGGACCTTTGTAAAGCACAAGGAACTCTACTCAATACTCTGTAATGGACCTACATGGGAAAGGAATCTTAAAAACAGTGGCAATATACGTGTGTGTGTACGTGTATAACTGGCTCAGCTTGCAATCACCTGAAACTAGCTCGACACTGTAAATCTACTCCAGTAAAATTTTTAAAGCACACAATGAAACATAAGAAATAAATAAAAATTTAAAAGACTTTCTCACAAATATAAAATATTAGAATACATTTTAAAATGTATGTAGATTCATAGTAATACTGTGCAAATAACTGCTTTTATCTTGTGGGCTGTACCTAAGCATTTGCCTTCCAAGTCTTTCGTTCATGGTATTTTATACTTTTTGTTTGTTTGTTTGTGGTTGATTCGTCTCCTCAGTCAGCATCGCCCTTTTCCTTAAGAGAGGTACCAGCTTCCAAGTATGAGGGTGCATGTTTGTGCCTGAGCTTTGTGTTGCAGTGTGAAAGCCTCTACCCTGTGGTGGATTCTTGGCATCTTGTCACCTATCTGTTGATAGATGTTTCAAAGTTGTGGGAAATGTTGGCTCAACCTTTGAGGCCCTCGGCCTCTTTTTCCTCCAGTGTAGTGTGTTTCAAAGTAAGAAACCAGTTCTTGGCGCTAATGATCACCATTGGTCATCTGGATAAAGCCATCAGTAACATCATTAACTGGAAGAAATGCTAATGCATCGGAATGCTAATGCAGTAGAAATCCAACTGCCAAACCAAAAATTGTCAACCAGTTATTTGATCTTTCATGGCAGAAATGTCTTACTGCCAGTTAATTATGCAATAACAATTTGTGGCAAAAAGGCTTGTGGCAAGAAGTTTACAGTAAAATAAAGAAAAAGGAAAAAACACACAGAACAAAAAACCAACACAGTTCTATGGACCTCCTGTGAAATTAACTGTACGTGAAATTTCTTGTGTTCAAGCTTATGGGCATTTTTGATGAGGAAAAGCAGCAAATACTCTAAGGAGTCCGGACTACTGCCTCTAGCTCAAAGATTCTCTGAGTTCATGGGAAGTGATGGGAAATGTGGAGAAATGCTTCTTAACAGGAATTGAGCCACTCTGCCTTATGGTCTTCCATTGCTTTATCTGGAAATCAAGGAGATGGGTGTGTGAAGGAGCCCTTAGTCCTTCTCTTCCAAAGTGGGCTTTCAACAAATAATGCCTAAACCTAAGCAAATCATGAAGGCTCAATATAGGTATATTTTTATAGAGTTGTGGAGATAATGCCAAAATAATTATGTTAAAAGAATTCAAAGTGGTTGCCATAGGGAACAGGAAAGTGACTCAGGAGTGTTAGGGGACCGATATTTCATTGAAAGCCTGATGTAGATAGAACCATCTGACTCTTTAAACCACATGCAAATGTAATTTGAAAAAATTACCAAAAGAATTGAATTTGAAAATTAAAAACACTGAAGCAAAGAAGTGAAACAGAAAAGCAATTTTAAAAAAAGGTGATTAACCAGCTTACAAAGAAAAACAAGCCAAATTCTCTTAAATTTTTCAAAAGCACTTCCATTCCTGGTGGCCTCCAGGATCACTGAGTGGCCTGTGTCTCTCCAGGGAAGCACTGAGATGAAATACCCTGTTCCTTGTGAGATTTTATATCCTGGGCCTCGAAGTGCTCTGGCCAGCTAAGTGACAATCCTCTGGCTTCCTCTGCCTCTGAAATCCATGGTTGTATTTTAGTAAAACCCCTCAAACAGAACACCAAAGGAAAATGTTCAGAAAGGTGGTTTGAAGTTTTCTGTAGCTTGGTTCCCAAGCCATGCTTTCCCCCTCCCCCTTTTCACTATTGTGTCAATGAGAGGCTAGCAGTAAACTTAGGGGTTACATAGAAGTTTGGGCTCGCCATGGTTCTGAATGTCTTCATCTAACTGCTGATTCAGAGGAGGTGAATTTAGGGTCTATTAAGCCCTATCCAGTCTATAGTAGGTTTCAGGGCGTCTGTGGGGTCCTGGATACTATCATGGTACACATCTTTGCCACAAGCATTTTCAAGGCGTAGCTGGCCCATGAGGCAATTTTGCTGTAGAAAATAAAATAAAAAGTAAAAGCAGGACATCACAAAAGACATAATGAACAGAAATAGAGTCAAGTGTACAAAAACTTATGGTTACTGTGGGGCAGGGAGGCGAGGAGGGATAAATTGGGAGATTGGGATTGACATATACACACTACTATACATAAACAGATAACTAATAAGGACCTTTGTAAAGCACAAGGAACTCTACTCAATACTCTGTAATGGACCTACATGGGAAAGGAATCTTAAAAACAGTGGCAATATACGTGTGTGTGTACGTGTATAACTGGCTCAGCTTGCAATCACCTGAAACTAGCTCGACACTGTAAATCTACTCCAGTAAAATTTTTAAAGCACACAATGAAACATAAGAAATAAATAAAAATTTAAAAGACTTTCTCACAAATATAAAATATTAGAATACATTTTAAAATGTATGTAGATTCATAGTAATACTGTGCAAATAACTGCTTTTATCTTGTGGGCTGTACCTAAGCATTTGCCTTCCAAGTCTTTCGTTCATGGTATTTTATACTTTTTGTTTGTTTGTTTGTGGTTGATTCGTCTCCTCAGTCAGCATCGCCCTTTTCCTTAAGAGAGGTACCAGCTTCCAAGTATGAGGGTGCATGTTTGTGCCTGAGCTTTGTGTTGCAGTGTGAAAGCCTCTACCCTGTGGTGGATTTTTGGCATCTTGTCACCTATCTGTTGATAGATGTTTCAAAGTTGTGGGAAATGTTGGCTCAACCTTTGAGGCCCTCGGCCTCTTTTTCCTCCAGTGTAGTGTGTTTCAAAGTAAGAAACCAGTTCTTGGCGCTAATGATCACCATTGGTCATCTGGATAAAGCCATCAGTAACATCATTAACTGGAAGAAATGCTAATGCATCGGAATGCTAATGCAGTAGAAATCCAACTGCCAAACCAAAAATTGTCAACCAGTTATTTGATCTTTCATGGCAGAAATGTCTTACTGCCAGTTAATTATGCAATAACAATTTGTGGCAAAAAGGCTTGTGGCAAGAAGTTTACAGTAAAATAAAGAAAAAGGAAAAAACACACAGAACAAAAAACCAACACAGTTCTATGGACCTCCTGTGAAATTAACTGTACGTGAAATTTCTTGTGTTCAAGCTTATGGGCATTTTTGATGAGGAAAAGCAGCAAATACTCTAAGGAGTCCGGACTACTGCCTCTAGCTCAAAGATTCTCTGAGTTCATGGGAAGTGATGGGAAATGTGGAGAAATGCTTCTTAACAGGAATTGAGCCACTCTGCCTTATGGTCTTCCATTGCTTTATCTGGAAATCAAGGAGATGGGTGTGTGAAGGAGCCCTTAGTCCTTCTCTTCCAAAGTGGGCTTTCAACAAATAATGCCTAAACCTAAGCAAATCATGAAGGCTCAATATAGGTATATTTTTATAGAGTTGTGGAGATAATGCCAAAATAATTATGTTAAAAGAATTCAAAGTGGTTGCCATAGGGAACAGGAAAGTGACTCAGGAGTGTTAGGGGACCGATATTTCATTGAAAGCCTGATGTAGATAGAACCATCTGACTCTTTAAACCACATGCAAATGTAATTTGAAAAAATTACCAAAAGAATTGAATTTGAAAATTAAAAACACTGAAGCAAAGAAGTGAAACAGAAAAGCAATTTTAAAAAAAGGTGATTAACCAGCTTACAAAGAAAAACAAGCCAAATTCTCTTAAATTTTTCAAAAGCACTTCCTTGGAGAAGGAATGGCAACCCACTCCAGTGTTCTTGCCTGGAGAATCCCAGGGATGGGGGAGCCTGGTGGGCTGCCGTCTATGGGGTCACACAGAGTCGGACATGACTGAAGCGACTTAGTAGTTAGTATTGGCCTGAGTAGGAAATGCCCACTTGTGAGAAATGAGCACCAGGTGACTGGTCAGGTAAGTTTTACTGCAAATCAATTCCCGAGAGAAAGATATGAGTCTTCCTCCTGCAGATGGGCCCAGAATCCTGGCAGCACCTGGTGGAGCTGGGGGACAGGAATATAGGAGTTGAACAGTCCCCTCCCTGTAATGTGTCCTGAGACAGACACCCCGAGTCTCAATTCAGGGTCTCGGGCTCTTCCTGGAGATGAAGAGGGAAGTGTGTCAAGAGCATAGCTCCACAATGACTTTTTTTTAAAATTGAAGTGTAATTTCCAATGTTGTGTTAGTTTCAGGTGTACAACAAAGTAATTCAGATACATATATATTCTTTTTCAGATTCTTTATCCTTATATGTTATTACAAAATACTGACTATTGCTCCCTGTGCTATACCATTCGTCCCTGCTGGTTATCTGTGCAATGACTTTTTAAAACTATATTTAGTTGTTAGCATGAAGGACTTTTATGAGTGAAGGGTGTGAGTGGGAGGTGACAGGTGACTTTCATTACACTCCTGGCAGGACCTCTCCTCCACATTGCCACCACCCGTGGAATTCTAACTCCAGTGATGATGGTGGCAGCCTCCTCAAATAAAAACCTTCCTTTTGGAATGAGCTTGAACTCTTCTCTAGGCTGCGTTGTTGAGTAGGGGAAAAGCAAGATGCAAAACAGCATTTCCCAGAGGCCAGCATTTGTGTGAAAAAAAGAAGGGAAGAGAATACAGATACGTGTATGCAGTCACACTGTGCAAGGGTTCCCATCAGCTGTGAAACTGGTTGAGTCTAATGAAGCAGGGAGGTTGGGTGGTAGGAAGTGCTCTCACTGTGTTCCTCTTGGCGGCTCTTGAGTTTTGAGCCTTGTGAATTTATTAACTATTTGGATAGTGAAATGTGGCTTTTCTAAGATATACAGGAGGCTTCTGATAAAGAAGCCCCCTCTCTGACCCCTGGACCCCTGCAGAGAATCATTGCCTTGTGCCCCTTCCCTGGAAGCACAGGTGCTCTGAGAGGCAGTTGTTCCGACACAGACTGAGAAAGGTTGTGTTTTTTTTTTTTTCTTCCAGTTTTATTGAGATACACCTGACATAAAGCACTGTATAAATTTAAGGTGTGTGGTATAATGATGTGACATATATTTCATGAAGTGATTATCACAATAAGTTTAGCAAACATCTATTATCTCATACATGTACAAAATTATACAGGTAGAATTTTTCCTTGTGATGAGAACTCTTTGGGATTTATTCTCTTAACAATTTTCATATGTAACATGCAGCAGTGTTGATTATATTTATCATGTTGTATTAATATATCACATTCCTAGGACTATTACTGGAAGTTAGAACCTTTTGGTCACCTTTATCCAGTTCCCCCTGCCCCAGCCCCTTCCTTCTGGGAACCACTAATCTGATCTCCTTTTCTATGAGTGAGTTTGTTTTTAAAGTATATTGACCTACAATAGTATGTTATTTCCTGAATATAGATTAGTGGTTTTTTCCTATACATTTAAAATATGTTACCATCCACGGATACTACAGTTTTTGACTGTATTCCTCACACTGTACGTTTCATATTGGTGACTCATTTATTTTGTAACTGGAAGTTTATACCTCTTAATCTCTCTTACCTATTTATTTCCTCTCCTTTATGCACCTCTCCTGTGACAACCAACTGTTTGTTCTCTGTACCTATAACTGTCATTTGTTCATTTTTTTAGATTCCACATATAAGTGAAATCATACAGTATTTATCTTTCTCTTATTTCACTTAATATAATACCCTCTAGGTTCATCCATGTTGTCACAAATGGCAATATTTTATTCTTTTAATGGCTGAGTAATATTCCATGGTGTGTACGTGTGTGGGTGTGTATATATGTGTGTGTGTGTGTGTGTATATATATATATATATATATATCCTACATCTTTTCCAGCCATTCCTCTATTGATGGGCAGCACTTGGGTTCTTTCCATATCTTGGCTGTCGTAAATAAAGCTGCAATGAAGATGGGAGTGCATAACCTTTCCTAATTAGTTTTTGTTTTCTCTGGATAAATACCCAGGAGTGGAATTTCTGGATCATATGGTAGTTCTGTTTTTAATTTTTGTGAGAAACCTGAATACTCTTTTCCACAGTGGCTGTACCAATTTACATACCCACCAACAGTACCAAAGGGTTTATTCCCTTTTCTCCACAATGAAAAAGTTTGACGTTCTCAGCATCTGCCTCCTTCTCAATCTTGACCATTTAAAACCAAAATCTGGGGAATTCCCTGGTGGTCCAGTGGTTAAGATTCAGAGCTTTTACTGCTGAGAGCCTGGATTCAATCCCCCAGATAATAATAGTAAAATCTGTCATATTTTCTCTAACTTGTTCAAGCTCAATTGTACTTACTTCCTTTGTTTTCTTCTTTGCAGGATCCAAGTGGACCTATATAGGTAAGTAGCGATCTTTATTTTTTGAAGAGATGGCTATATTTAATGAGAAACTTCTTGTTTTGTGGAGATTATTTAGGGGATTAGGGAGAGCAGTTCTGGTCTTGTTAGAGGAGGACACAAAGTCCTCCCCAAAGACTTACTCCACATGGGTCACAGACAGCTCTTTCTCTGAGGAGCTGAGCCTGCTTTGTGCATTTGAATTGCGAGTCAGTGTTAAGGTTTTCAGATTCCTGCAAACCACCCAGGTGAGGATGCCCAGGTTCCCTTCAGACTGCAGGGGCCCTAAGCAGGAGAGTGCCCTTCTCCTCTGTAGGACATTCACCCTACAATAGACACCTTTCTGAAAGTTAGGCCCAGGTCCCAGAACTTAAGCTGCCAGTGTGTTTAGCATTAACTTCTTGTTGTCATGTTTGTAAGCAAGCAAGGGACCAAGCAGTGATGCTCGATCCTCAGTAAAAGAGGAGTGGTTGCCTTAAATGGAGAGACGAGGATGTCAAGGGCGTGCAAAAGGGTTTTGAGATAAGCAGCTTCAAATAGGCTCAGCTCATGTGTGTGCAGTGAATGGGAACTGGTCATCAGCTGGAATGGGGGATGAGGGCCAAGCCCCAGGGTCCACTGGCAAGTGTAGGGATATTAATAATGTCTTGTTTGGGACTGAGTGACAAGGGATATGCAAGAGAGATTTCTGTGGGGAGCAGGAGGGTGGAACTGGCCACATTGGCACAGGAAGGGTGGTGACAGGCAGGGAAGTCCATTACAACAGAGGAAGCAGAATCAGAGAAGGATCTGACTTGGGTTTTCTAGATGTTTAGATGCTTTTAGATGTTTGTTAACCCAAAAGGCTTAGAAAATTCCCTGAGCTAATCAGTTAGTTGCCTCCAGGCCGAGGTCTCCTGGCCTCTAGTATTGCAAGGCTCCATCACTGCTAACATCCCTTACTTACTTATTATGTGCAAAGCACATTGCTAAGTGGGTGGATAATTAGAAGTGTAGGCTGGTAGGCTGTGGTCTATAGCTGGGAATTACTTAAAGCTCACAATTCAAAGCAGAATATAATAGGTAATAAAAGCAGATAACAAGTAAACGGTTCAGTGCTCTGATGGTTCAGAGAAGAAGAATGCTAGGACTGGATGGTTAAGAAAAGCTTCCTGGAGGAAGAGGGCTTTCACGTGGACTGTGGGGGATGGGGAGGATTCAGTATGGCCAGAAGGAAGTGCTACTGGCCAAGTTGATGATGGTGTCACATGAGTGGAGGCAAGAAAGACCAAAATGGCATTTGAGGGAAGACATACAGAGACGTTGTTACAGGGGGAGGGATAGGCTCTAAGGTCAGAAAGATAAGGTGGGTCAAACAGGGGAGCATGGAGGAGGAGGCCAGGCTTTCCCTACTTTGTCTCATGGATGGAGGGGTGGGGTTGAGGGTAATCTGTGTTTTAAGGAGAGTAGGAGGTGATAGGGGGTGCAAGAGAAAAAACAGGAGAGAGGCAGGAAGATATTTGGCCCTTGAAGAAACACCACTCTGTGTCTTAATGTCCAGTTAAAAGTGATGGCAGTAAGAGGGCAGGGCGGGGCGGGGCAAGAGCCCTGTCTAAGGAGGAACCCAGAGTCTGGGTATAAGCCCGCCCCCCGCCCACCTCACCCCTCCGCCCCGGCCAGCATGTGGGAGGAGACAGGAGCAGGGCAGGCGAGGAAAGAAGCAGTGACTTGAGGTCTGCACCTCATTCCATATGGTCTGGTGTGAACCCTCGGGGTTTCGCTTTCTTCCCACCTGTGACTTGGGGAAGGGGTTGTTTGATCAGTGTTCCTCAAGCTATGGCTTGGGGTCACCTGCATCAGAATCCCCTGGAATGCCTTCCAGATATGCAGATTTCTGGGAGGGAGGGAACCTGAAAAACGTGTCTATTTCAGGTGATCCTTAGGCAATCTGCTAGAGAACCTCTGACCAGATGATTCCCAAGACCTCTCTAGCCTGAGTCAGAGGGAACCTGCCCCACCTCTTCTCCTGGCTTCCCAGGTAGAGTGGAGACACCAGTCATGTCTCTCCAGGGCTCCCTGCCTCTGTAGGACAGCCTACAGAGTGGAGCGAGGAAGTCACGGAGAGCGGAGAGACACCATGTCAAGAGGTAGAGGAGGAAAATCTTACTGCCACTTAGGCACGACATGGGGCTCCCTG
This sequence comes from Oreotragus oreotragus, assembly GCA_006410675.1. Taxonomy (NCBI): domain Eukaryota; kingdom Metazoa; phylum Chordata; class Mammalia; order Artiodactyla; family Bovidae; genus Oreotragus; species Oreotragus oreotragus. The sequence continues at coordinate 200,551 of SJYX01013549.1, read as the reverse complement.
GGGAGGCCCTCTGTACAGCCATATTGACTAATCCAGAAGCATTTCTTCCTGACCCTTTGTGCTGGCCAGCCCTCTGTCCCTCCTACACCAGACAGTTAGGGTGGCTCTTTGCTGAGGAAGCAGAGGGCAGAGTCTAAGGATGCAAGACATGCATGGGGGTGAGCACAGAGGCAAACCTGGCTTCTTATTAGTGAAGTGAGCACACACGTGATGTGGAGTCAGGTCAGTGGGGGCCCATGAAAGAGGCCGGATGGAGGATAGCTAAGGAGGCAAACAGGTCCAGGCTGGCAGCTGGCATCAGTGTTCACAGTCACACAGGTAAACAGAGAGCCTGGCATAGATGCCAGGCGGAAATGGTTTCCAAACAACACAGGCTGCACCGAATGGGGCAAGTCCAACCCAAGGCCGCGTGCTGGTTTTCCCAGGGTGCAGACCTCAGCTACTTTGCACGTAGATGCTGCTGAGTCATCCTGCTCTGCAGGCCTCCGGCTGGCAGGAACACGTGGTAGGACTTCTAGAAGCACATGGAAAGGGAATTTGAGCCCCTTCCTCCTCCACACTGAGTCACTGGACTGACATGCCACTTAGGCACGACATGGGGCTCCCTGGGGAGGCCCTCTGTACAGCCATATTGACTAATCCAGAAGCATTTCTTCCTGACCCTTTGTGCTGGCCAGCCCTCTGTCCCTCCTACACCAGACAGTTAGGGTGGCTCTTTGCTGAGGAAGCAGAGGGCAGAGTCTAAGGATGCAAGACATGCATGGGGGTGAGCACAGAGGCAAACCTGGCTTCTTATTAGTGAAGTGAGCACACACGTGATGTGGAGTCAGGTCAGTGGGGGCCCATGAAAGAGGCCGGATGGAGGATAGCTAAGGAGGCAAACAGGTCCAGGCTGGCAGCTGGCATCAGTGTTCACAGTCACACAGGTAAACAGAGAGCCTGGCATAGATGCCAGGCGGAAATGGTTTCCAAACAACACAGGCTGCACCGAATGGGGCAAGTCCAACCCAAGGCCGCGTGCTGGTTTTCCCAGGGTGCAGACCTCAGCTACTTTGCACGTAGATGCTGCTGAGTCATCCTGCTCTGCAGGCCTCCGGCTGGCAGGAACACATGGTAGGACTTCTAGAAGCACATGGAAAGGGAATTTGAGCCCCTTCCTCCTCCACACTGAGTCACTGGACTGACCTCCTCGATGGCCTGGAGACAGGAGGACCATCTGACAGCCAGGATGGGGCCAACCCTGCCCCAGGGGTCCCTCCTGGGGGGATGGAGCGGCATTGGGTATGTGTTGGCATGTGCTGAGTCAGTGCCCTGCCCCCCCACAGTCAGTCTCAACTTGATCCTGCTGAGCCACCAACTCTGAAATGGAGGGCAACTGCAAGTCAGGCTGACTCACGAGGGGAGGCTGGACTCCAGCCTGTTCAAGGGCTGTTAGAAAGCAGAATAGGGGTGCCCTTGGGTGTGGAGGTGATTGGAAGAAGGGGATACTAGTCACCTTCAGTTCCTTGGTGTGGGTGCTGTGTTCAGTGTGTGAAAAGCCATCAAGCTTACTTATGATACATGCACTTTTCTGTGTGTATATTATATTCAATAGAAGAGTTAAATTCCAGCTGGCTGGGAGAGTCATCCTTACCCAGATAGAGTTTTCAGCCCTCCCACAAGAAACAACCAAAAAACCCTCAGTGTGTTCAAAACAACAGAGCAACTGAAAGGAATGACTGTACAGAAACTAATGAGCCAGGAACACATCATGTGAACAGAACAGACCTGGGGCTCCATCCCTGAGGATGCCAGACACTGCTCTGATGGTCCTCCAATAGGACTAGTTCAGCTATTTGGCAGAAATAAGACAAACCCTCACAGCTTCTCAGGTGGCACTCATGGTAAAGAACCCACCTGCCAATGCAGAATCCCAGGGACGGGGGAGTCTGGTGGGCTGCCGTCTATGGGGTCGCACAGAGTCGGACACGACTGAAGCGACTTAGCGGCGGCAGCAGCCAATGCAGGAGATGTAAGAAACGTGGGTTCGATCCCTGGGTCGGGAAGATCCCCTGGAAGAGGAAATGGCAACCCACTCCAGTATTCTTGCCTGGAGAATCCCATGAACAGAAGAGCCTAACGGGCCACAGTCCATGGGGCTGCAAAGAGTCAGACACAACTGAGTGACTTAGCATGTATGCACATCATGGGAGATGGGATGTAAGGGGAAGAGGAGGTCTAGCCCCCATCGTGGCAGGTGAGCAAGCCTCATTTCACCCCAAGTTAGGGCCCTGGGGGGCATTCACCAGGCCAGCCCCTCCATTCTGGAGTGAGGACTCTGGAAAGATGGCAGCTTAGCCTGGGGGTGCCCCACACCGGGCTCACAGGCCCTCCTGCCCAGCTTCTCGGCCCAAGGCAGGACTCCATGACCAGGCACCGCCACCGCATTCCTCAAGCTGCTCTCCTCTCTCGCAGACAACAGATGCTTTATCGTAAAGGATTTCCTTTGGGAATTTGGAAGGGCTCCTCCATCAGGGTGAACCTCACTGGTTCTTCAGGCTCCCACCTCCACCCCTCTTCTGTCCTAAACCTGCTAGAATATTAGGTTGCTACAATCAAACTATCCCTGGGATTTAGGACGTTCTTCCTGAGCTAGAACTAGACATGGGACACACGCAAGGAAGCTAGGAAGAAGAACTCTTTCCTTTCTCTTCTTTAGTAGTGGTTAAAGATACCATGTGACTTCATGATCAAAGGCAATATAAAAAACAGACTAATAGATAGCCAGCAGGAAGCTGCTGTGTAACACAGGGAGCTCAGCCCATGCTCTGTGATGACCTAGAGGGGTGGGGTTTGGGAGTCTCAAGAGGGAGGCAATATATGTATACATGGAGCTGATTCTTGTTGTTGTACAGCAGAAAGCAACATGACATTGTAAAGCAATTGTAATCCAATTAAAAAAAAAAAAAGACTCACTTAGAGCTAAAGGGAGAACTTAAGACAGCAGTTACGGAACACATGCAATTAAAAGGCTGATTTCATTAAGGAGAATTCTTATCTATACCAAAGGTAGAGCCTGGCCAACTCACAGAATCCCAGTGCCTTCTCCCCCATTCCCACTGCCAACCTGAGGATGCATGACAAGAGGCACAAAGCACTCTTAGGGGAGAGAGAACCAGAAGGGCCAGAACATGTTTTTCATACCAGGGAACTGAATCGCTATGCCTGCTTCTTGGGGGTTTCCCTTGAGGCTTAGCAATCCAACCCGCTATGATTTATTCATTAAATCTGTGCTATAGTTCCAGTTACTTCTAGTAGAAGTTGTGACATCCAGGGTTTGCCTGGATGTGCTGTGGTCCACCCGTTCGTCATCATTTCTCATCTTTCCTGAGTTGCAGAATTGAGGTCTGTGTGTTCTGGGTGCCTGCATTTTCATGTCCACAGCTGGCCTCACCAACTGGGTGAAAAGATAGGGAAGCTAGCATTTGTTCCTAAAGGCGGGGGTGGTGTCTTGAAGGGTAGGAGGGTAGTGGCGAGGGAGCGGGTGAGGCAGAAAACCAGGAGGAAGAAGAGGAAAGTGTACAGCGCGCAGAACCAGGCAGACCTGGAGATTGCAGCTCAGCCACTTTCTGGGTAAATGGCCTTAGGAAAGTACCTCCCTGGACCATGCTTTTCTCAACTACAAGATGGGAGGAGTCCTAACGGTATCTACCTCAGTGGCACCGGGATGGGGCAGCATCAGCATCCCCTGGGGCTCCGGATGCTCTTCCCAGACACTCCGAACTGCAAGTGAAACTCACGGGAGGAGTCTGGAGAAAAACCACAAAGGCTTCATATTTGGTCCTTTAGCAGCAAGGAAAGCACCATGTATGACTTTGTTAGAAACACAGGTTCTCCGGCCCCTACCAGATTTACTTCCAAATCAGAACCTCTGGGGCTGGGCCTAGCCTTTTGCTTTAATAAGTCCACCAGGTGATGCTGATGCACCCTCGAGTTTGAGAATCTCTGTTCTCCCCAAGTTGTGGTGAGGATGCAGTAAGATAATGCACAGAAATGGGCTTGCAGTGCCTGGTACTAGTGTGCACGTAGTGGGGCCAATCGCCTTCTTTCCCTTCGTGTCATGGGGTCATGGTGGAATTCTATAAGCTAATCGGTGGGTAACTGCCTTGTCAAGTCTACAAGACCAAACAAACGGGAGAGGTAGATCTTACAAAGGATCTACCTCTTCATGCTTTTCTGAATTGCCTGAGTTATAAAGGGTGAGGAGGATCCCTTTTAAATTTTTATTATTATTTTCTTAGATCATTCTTCAGCCTTATTGAGGTGTAATTGGCAAAAACTGTATATATTAAAGGTGTCCGATGTGATAGTTTCTTGTATGTTGTGAAATGGTCACCACAATCAACCAAATTAGCACTCATCAGCTTACATAAGCATAAGCATTGTTTCAGCTCAGTCGCGTCCAACTCTCTGTGACTCCAAAGACTATAGCCTGCCAGGCTCCTCTGTCCATGGGATTTCTCAAGCAAGAATACTGGAGTGGGTTGCCATTTCTTCCTCCAGAACATCTTCCCAACTTGGGGATCGAACCCGCGTCTCCGTGGTCATTGCATTGCAGGCAGATTCTTTACCACTGTACCACCTGGGTCCCCTACCTCATGTAATTACCTTTTTTTCATTCCCTACCTTCCTCCCCCCTGGCAACCACCTGTTTGTCCTTTGTATCTGGGACTATTTATTTTTTAGACTGCACCTATGAGTAGAATCATACCACATTTGTCCTTCCCTGTCTGACCTGTTATCTGTCTCAGCACACTACCTTCTTAAAAAAAAGAAGTGTCAGTCACTCAGTTGTGTCTGACTTTTTGTGACACATGGACTGCAGCTCGCCAGGTTCCTCTGTCTATGGAATTCTCCAGGCAAGAATAGTCTGCTCCTGCTGCTGCTGCTAAGTCACTTCAGTCGTGTCCGACTCTGTGGGACCCCATGGACAGCAGCCCACCAGGCTTCCCCATCCCTGGGATTCTCCAGGCAAGAATACTGGAGTGGGTTGCCATTTCCTTCTCTAAAGCATGAAAGTGAAAAGTGAAAGTGAAGTCGCTCAGTCGTGTCTGACTCTTAGTGACCCCATGAACTGCAGCCCACCAGGCTCCTCCGTCCATGGGATTTTCCAGGCAAGAATACTGGAGTGGGTCGCCATTGCCTCCTCCAAAGAATACTCTAGGTTCATCCATATTCTGAAAAACAAAAGGAGTTTCCCTTGTGAGAAAAAAAAGGGATTGAGCAAAAAAACCCCAAGGGTTCCAAGCTCTTGTCCCATGGGCTTCACGTGTCAGAAAGTTCTCCAAGCTTGTCCTTCAGACCAGTTACCCTGGCACTTTCCTGGCATCTGCGGGACAGATATCCAGTTCCATATCCGTGGCCACTTCAGTCATGCAGCTTAAATCACTGGAGCATCCCTTGCTGTCCCGCCCAGAGAATGCACTCCTCCCCTCTGAGCCTCTGGGCTGAGCTCTGATTTCGGGTTTAAGAGTGGAGCTAGGAAGAAATCTGGGGCTGGGCTACAGGTAATTCTGAGCGCCATTAATCCCAGCCCCATGCAGCTTCCCCCACACACCTAGGGGAGAGACAAGCCTTGGACCGGTGGGGTGAGAGCTGCCTCGGAGGGGTTCCTGCCAGGGGTTCTGTGGGGCCTCTTGCTGTGCTCAAACGTGCCCTTTCTACTGCATGCTGGTCTCAAGCTGGTGAGGGCAGGGCACATCCCTCCAGCAGCCAGTTTAAGTCCTTGGCAGTCCATCCCCAACATGAAGAGAGAGGGGAGCAAGCGCCTGGGGTAAACCAGATCAGAAGAAAAGGTTGAAAGCAAAAGGGCTGAGTTCAGAGCAGATGAGTGAAGGTGCCTTGGGCAGAGAAGGTCTGGTTTTTCATGGAGAGTGGATCCGAGATCGTCTCAGCAGGCTCCCGCAGTCTCCTCAAAGGGAGCAAGGGCCCTCTCTCCTGCTCTGTTGCTGTCTTCCTCTGCAGGGGCAGAGGGGGTGAAGGGCACAGGCACTACTGAGGCGCCCAAGAACACTGCCAGCCACGCCACACGGCCAGGAAAGGGAGCCCGCACCTGCTCTGGACAAAGACTGTATTGTAGTGATTCTCAGATGCAGCTTTTTTTTTTTTTTTTTTTTTTACATTATAGCATCTCTGTAAGTGGGATATATCTTATAATCAATCCATGGCATCTAGAAGCAATGAAATATGGTAGCTGTTCCACAAATACTCACCAGAGAAGTTCCCTGTTAGATGCTAAGAGCACAGAGAAGGGGCTGAAATGATTTAATTCCCACAATTAAACAGTGAAACAGTGGGGGCAAGAAAGGCTAGTATGCATAGCACAGAGGAATAACGCAAAATCATATCAGATTTTGAAATCTTAACTTCTTCCAATTTTCAGTCTAGCCACAGTTTACTTATATATCTAAGAGGTATTAGATCAGTATGACAAATGTTTTTAAGGAAAATAAGTTAGGTGCTTATCTTTTTGTGTGTGTGTCATACCACATGGCTTGTGGGATCTTAGTTCCTTGACTGGGGATTGAACTGGGCCTAGGTGGCGAGTGTACAGAGTCCAGGGAATTCCTATAGCTATGTGGGCTTTTCTTTTTTTTAGTTAACAAAAGTATTCCTTTAAGGTACAAGCTTTCCAATGACCTGGCAAGTATTTGATTTTTGCCAACCAGGAAGAGACGAGTACAGGCTGCCACCTCCTTGTGTCCATAAAGGTTGCCTCACGACTGGTATAACTCTAAATAAAATAGTTCATTTAGCTCATTTTAGCTTTTTAAATGATTTTGCAATCATTAACTTGAGACATACATCAGCTGTGTGACTTCTGAGTGAATGCGAGGAGACCCATTCAGACCTCATAAGGATGCCTGTGGTTAGTTTCAAGGCAAACAGTCATGATGCCCCCATCTCTGGGACAGCTGGCTCAGAAAGGGCTCCCTGGTTACGACCAGAGGGAGACTTGCTTACATCAGGGAATGGTGAACTGGTGAATGGGGCCGGGGCTTTTGTAGTGAGGCCCCTGCCTGGCACCCTATCTTCTGGGAACTGCATGAGAAATTGAGAAAGGAGGAAAGGTGACTCTGAAGGTTGTAGAACAAAGAAGTTTTGTAGCAAGTCTGAGGCACTCATGCAAATGGCTGTTTCCTCTTCTGGCTTTTGCCACCAGGAAGCCCAGAGGCAAATTGGTGATTCCAACTTGAGTAACTGCCCATGCTCCTATGATCCGCAAATCTAAAGATTCTTCATTGATGATGCCCTTCTAGTTCACAGGTATTTTTTCTGATCCTGAACCAAAGTGTTATACATAGATAAATTTCTGGAATCATTATCTAGAAAGGACCAGAGAGTAATGGTACCCTACACATTCATCACTCTTTTATTTTGCCCTCCTCCATGGACACCATTATTTAAAAGGTTTAACAAATGAAATAATTTTCCCCAATTGTTTTCTAAAGTTTTTGTTCATATATTTATTTGGCTGCAACAGGTCTTTAGCTGTGGTATGTGACCTCTTAATTAGGTAAAGCATGTGGGATATATTAATAGTTTCCTGACCAGGGATTGAACCTACACCCCCTACAATGGGAGTGGGAGTCATAGCCACTGGACCACCAGGGAAGTCCCTCCCATTTTTTTTATTAATCAAAGACAGATCTGAAAACAATCAAAGTTTCAAGTTAGCCCAAGATAACTGATTCATATTTATTCTGCAAACATTTATAAATATTAAATGCCAAGTATTAGACTAGATGTTGAGGAAATGATGAATAAGGCGTGAATAAGACTAGGTCTGGGAGGAGACAGTGAATTAGATAGGGCCTTACAATGCAGAGAGATGAAGCACAGAAGAGAGTGACTTTGCCTAGTGTCTTGGGAAAGAATCAAAGAAGGCTTCCTGGAGGAGGTGATGTCCAAGCTGAGGCCTGGAAGACATGTAAGAGCTAGCCAGGCAAAGGGAAGAGGTTAAAAAAGCTTTGGGATATAAGGGAACAACTAGGCTGGTAGGTCCAGGGGACCAACAAGGATCTCAGAGAGGAGGAAAGGGGATGGGGAGATGGACTAGAGAGTGAGGGGCTCATGAGCCAGCCGGAGTTGGGACCTCACTCTGGAGATAGCAGGAGACAGATGGAGTATTTTAAGTAGAAAACTGAGAAAAGCATTTTAGAAGGATCATCCTGGCTATAGCATGGAAGAGTAAGTTGAGGGTGAAACACTGGAGGAAGTGGGGCCAGAGGGACACAAGAGTCTGAACCAAGGGAGGGGCAATGGGGGTCCTGACCTATTGATATAACTCAGCCCAAAATGTAGACACCTAAAGACGCTCACTCCTTGGAAGAAAAGTTATGACCAACCTAGATAGCATATTCAAAAGCAGAGACATTACTTTGCCAACAAAGGTCCGTCTAGTCAAGGCTATGGTTTTTCCTGTGGTCATGTATGGATGTGAGAGTTGAACTGTGAAGAAGGCTGAGCGCCGAAGAACTGATGCTTTTGAACTGTGGTGTTGGAGAAGACTCTTGAGAATCCCTTAGACTGCAAGGAGATCCAACCAGTCCATTCTAAAGGAGATCAGCCCTGGGATTTCTTTGGAAGGAATGATGCTAAAGCTGAAACTCCAGTAATTTGGCCACCTCATGCGAAGAGTTGACCCATTGGAAAAGACTCTGATGCTGGGAGGGATTGGGGGCAGGAGGAGAAGGGGACGACCGAGGATGAGATGGCTGGATGGCTTCACTGACTCGATAGACGTGAGTCTGGATGAACTCCAGGAGATGGTGATGGATAGGGAGGCCTGGCATGCTGTGATTCACGGGGTCGCAAAGTTGGACATGACTGAGCGACTGACCTGAACTGAACTGAATGTTGTCATTGGCTGGAGCAGCCTGATTGTGGATGAGGGCTAGTCTCTGTTGGGCTGCATGAAGTATTTAAATTATCATCCACTGCCATTGCTGCCCAGGTGGGACCCCACTGGGCACCACTGATGTAGCCAAGCCCCACGATCATTTGCAGACGAGGCAACAAAACCTGAGAGTTGTCAACTGGCTCAAGCATGAGAAAGTGAGCAGAGACTGGAATCTGCATCTCCTGATTTCAGTCTCGTGTATTTTCCCAGACATTTAGTGGATGCTCATTTTATGCCAGGCATTGTGTACTCTACACGGCACATCACAATACTGAGCAAAAGTCACTGAAGAAATGCAGTGATTTTTAAACCAATAATACAGACTTGCCAGAAACAAATTGTGCCAAAATAACTTGCTTTTCTTCTCTGTATCAGTAAAAGGCTTAGCGGCTAAAGAAAACACAATAGACTTAAGACCCGTTGACATAAATAAACATTTGATACAATTCCTTGTAATACACTCATGGGAAATGTAGATCAAAGACCAACGTGGTTGCTAGGGGAAAAAAAAAGTCAATATCCTCAAGTCATTGTTACTGTCAGCAGCACACAGCTGGGAGAGATGTCAGGGGTCCTCCAGGGGCCGTAATGACCGTTTTCAGATTCTTCGGAGTAGGATGCACAGCTGAAGGAGTTAGAGATGAGTGTTGGAAAGAAGAACAGGGAATAGACGCCAGAAGGAGAAAAGCAGGTCAAAGAGGGCGGGTGGAGTGGGGCAGAAAGCGCACCCAGTGAGGAACATCGAGTGAGCGCAGCCGCGCTGCAAGGAGGCAGGGTCCGAAGGAGGAGAGCTGCTTCCAGTCCCGCCCCGTGCTTAGTCCTGGTGACTCAAGAAAGAGGCGTAAGCATGCATTTACACATGCGCACGCATGCACACATCCACATTCATGTACATCTATCATACATTCTCAGATGTGTCCTTAGCCCACACTCAACCTCCATCTCCTGCACCCCGAGCCTGGAGTGAGGCTCTCCGCTGGTTTCTGAGCTACCAGAGCGTGCGTTGACATCTTATTGCTCACAGCGGTGCTGGGGTGAGATCTTACAGCCTGCCCCTCGCCCCTGGGTGCTTCTTTCTGGCAATTTCCCAAGAGCCTCCCAGCTCGCTCGCTCTCTCTCTCTCTTTAATTGGAGTATAGCTGCTTTGCAATGTTGTGTTAGTTTCTGCTGCACAGCAAAGTGAGTCAGCGATAGGAGTACATATATCCCCTCCCTGTTGAGCCTCTCTCCTATTGCCCCATCCCAAGCCTCTAGGCTTTTTTTTAACCTTTTATTTTGTATTGGGGTATAACCAATTAACAATGTGTGACAGTTTCAGGTAAACAGCGGAGGGACTCAGGGACCCAGTCCTGCATAAACATGTATCCATTCTCCCCCAAAACCAGCTCTTGATGAATCTGTTGGTGTAATGCCATCGGCAAGGCTGGAGTAGGAAAGGCCCCAATACTGAGTAAAACTGAGCACGAAAGGTCTGTAGGGAAGACTGTATGTGCAAAGATGCCTTGTCAGAAAACTCATTATGGGGAAAAAATTGAGAACTGCAGGAATTTAATGTTGTCCATTCACTTAATTGCCTTGATAAGCATAGGTACCTCTTGGGTTAACAACCAAGTGCCCACTCTCCAGCTAAGGCTAACGTGCCAGGTTATCACTGGAGAATGTTTTCCTCCAAGGTGGTCTTTGAGCATGAACCTGCTGCAGGCAAGGCAGTGTTTGAGGGACACGGGGTGAGAAGGAGCCCTTTCTTGTCTCAAGGAGAGTTATCTAGAAGGATATCAGCACAGTGTGTGGGGAGTGACACCCCCCCCCCACCCCACCCCAGGAGGCTGCTTGGGCAGAGGCATAGAGCCCAGTCCAGGAGAGGAGCTGGAGATATACTTGTTGAGTGAATGAGGAAAGAATGGCTTGTTTCTCTCTTTGCTTTTGGCTCTGGGTGTCAGGGAAGGCACCAGGGAGAAGGTGGCACTTGATCTGGGATGGTAGGATTTCAGAGGTGAAACTGGTCTGAAATGAAATGCCACATCTCCATACATATCTCATTAGAAGTAAAAGGAGACATGCAGGGAGCCCTAGATTTGTTTTCCAGTGAGGTGAAAGGGTGAACTTGCTTTAAAAGGTTGGAAACAGCCCTTAAGGTGTAAAAAAAAAAAAAGACTTGAGACTATTCCATTCAGAAGGGCCTGGGAACCAGCATGTCTTGGGAGTCCATCACAAACAGACATTGATCTTAAGCTACCACATTTTTATTCCTCCCAACAGCTCTGGGGTCCTGCCTGGTGGGTGTTACTGCATTCCTTTTGTAAGCAAGCTCAGGGAATCTAAGAGTTGTATTCAAAGTCACACAACCAGTAGGTGGTGGAGCTGTGATTGGCAGCTTGGTCAATGGCTCCAAAGCCCTTGACCTTCCTACTGCATTTCACACCCCTCTGGAAGGGAGATTTTGACAGACATTTTTTGGGCTCCCAAAATCACTGCAGATGGTGACTGCAGCCATGAAATTAAAAGACATTTGCTCCTTGGAAGAAAAGTTATGACCAACCTAGACAGTATATTGAAAAGCAGAGCCATGACTTTGCCAATGAAGGTCCCTCTAGTCAAAGCTATGGTTTTTCCAGTAGTCATGTAGATGTGAGAATTGGACCATAAAGAAAGATGAGCGCCAAAGAGTTGATGCTTTTGAACTGTGGTGTTGGAGAAGACTCTTGAGAGTCCCTTGGACAGCAAGGAGATCCAACCAGTCAATCCTAAAGGAAATTAGTCCTGAATATTCATTGGAAGGACAGATGCTGAAGCTGAAACTCCAATACTTTGGCCACCTGATACAAAGAACTGACTCATTGGAAAAGACCCTGATGCTGGGATAGATTGAAGGCAGGAGGAGAAGGGGACGACAGAGGGTGAGATGGTTAGATGGCATCACCTACTCAATGGACATGAGTCTGAGTAAACTCTGGGAGTTGGTGATGGACAGGGAAGCCTGGCGTGCTGCAATCCATGGGGTCACAAAGAGTCGGACACAACCAAGTGACTGAACTGAACTGGAATGGAGGCAGAAGTAGGCTAGATGAAGAACTTCAGGTGTGAAAAGCACCATCAAACGGCAAGTTTGAAAACTGAGGAAGCAGCTTTAAATAACAGCAAGAGTGCTGTAGGTTAGATATCAGAAGGGACTTCCTCTTTGTGAAAGCTGGTAGGTGAAGAATGGGCTCATAAAAGGTCAACACTGAGGGGACAGTGAGCCCTCACTTAGGTCAGGTTCCACCCTGGGGAGCTGCAGAAAGCTCACATCTTTTATCAGATCCCCTCTTTTTGTTATTTCTAGATGCCCTCAGGAATGTTGACCAGGTCACAAATCCGGCGCACTGCTGTTTCTCCCCTTTAGCTCTGGACTATCGCCAGGGTATATCTGCTGGTCATCTCTCACCACCTGATAACCGCCACCCACTGCCCAGGCTCTGGACCCTCCAAAGGCTATTGTGGGGGAGAATGTGAGGGTCAGGGTCAGTGGCAGCCTGGCTGGTTACTGGCACTGATTTGGGTCTCAGTCACCACATCTGCTAAATAAGAACATACCGCCTCTGCCCTAGGCTTGTTATGCACTTTAATTAACGCTTGCTAAGCATGTAGAACAGTGGTTGGTGGACTATGGCCCATGGGCTAAATCCAGTCCACCACTTGTTTTCTAAATAAAATTTTCTTGGAACACAGCTACACTCACCATTCACCTGTTTGCATATTCTCCATGGCTGCTTTTTTTTTTTTTTAAAACAACAGAGTTGTGCAGTAGCAGCAGAAACCATATAGCTCACAAAGCCTAAATTATCTGCTATCTGGCCTTTTGTAGCAAGTGTTAGCCCACCTCTGATGCAGAATGATGTCTGGCATGTAGAAGGTACTCATTAAATGGTCACTTAAGAAGAAAAAAAACCTCACTAGGCCTTGGGGTTTAATAGAATTTGACTGAGGTCCTGGGGCAACACAAAGAGCCTCAAAGAAAAACCTAAAACAGGTGTTTCTGTCATCGATGCTCCCCGAGGGCAACCACAATCCCTGACCCTGGGATCGCCTACCATCAGTCGTAGGTGCCAGTCCTGCCCTTCTGGCCTGGACTCCTGTGTTTCCTCTTTTCCAGAGTCCAGGCCTCAGGATGACTGACAGCAAGAGTGCTTCATTCTGTTTACAAAAACCTCCTCTGCAATGTGCGATCTGTGTGGTCCACGCAGGGCCATCACAACAGTCCAGGGCTTCCCAGCCTCTGCACTGCTGGCACTGGGGCAGCAGGGTTCTTTGCAGGGGGCTGTCCCTGCACCAAATGGTGTTTAGCAGCATCTCCGGCCTGCCCATGTACCCACTGGATGCCAGCAGCATTTCCCCCTGTGATGACACCAAAAATGTCTCCAGATGTTACCAAACATCCCAAGGGGACAAAATCGCTTCTGCTGAGAACCACTGGCTTAGTCTGTAGTAACATCATAGGTGAGGCACCAGACATTCCAGTCCAGGATAGCTAAATCCCTAGAAAAACAGTGCTCTTTGCAAGGGCACAGACCTGTTAAAGACGCATCCAATTTATATCACTAGATGGCTAGACAGAAGGCTTAGCATTTTGGCCTGAAGCACCAGCAATGGGACTGTTACGGCTGGGGCTGCGCTTTCACAGCAACACTGGCCTCAAGCCTGGGTTCCTAAGAGGAGGCTTGGCCAAACGCCCTGTTCCATAACACGGGGAGGGTCTCCCCAGAGACAGATTTCTGGTCCCTCTCCCAGATCATAGAAAATGCTTATTGACTCCCTGCTGGATTTTCCAGCTTCATCCATTTTACATCTGCTCCTCCAAGTAATAAGAAACTGCCAGAGGCTGTAAAATAACAGGCTCTTCACTGATTCACTTATTCTTTTACTGACCCTTAATGATTCCCTTTGTGGGCTGGTCAGTGGGGATCAGAGACAAGCAGGACACAGCCATGCCTTGCATGCACTGAGAGTTGGGAGAGCAGACACGTAAACAGGTCACAACAGTGGAGCAGATTAAGTCCTATGATAGTGTACACTGGCCCTGGGGACACAAAGGTGGAGAAGAATTCCTGCATTTGCGGGGTGGTGATGTGGCTGTCAGGCTCGCCTGAGGAGCTGATTCTTGAAAGACAAAGGGATGAGCAGGACAAGGAGCATGCCTGCGAGTTTACACACATGGGATGAGGATGGCATACCACTTCAGGCAACAGATCTCCCAAACCAGACAAGAGTGTGAGGTGCAGTCAGAGACACAGGATGGCAGTGTGCTGGAGTGGTGGTGTGGGGAGAATATTCCCCCTGAGAGCAGAGACTCAGACACCTTTTGTTCCAGACTATCTTTTCAAAGATGTTTATGTAGGAAATCATCCTGTAAGTTCAAGACAGTCTCCTCCCAGGGCAGAAAGCAGATTGGTTTGCTGCCCAGGAAAATATTGTCTCTTTCAGAGGCAAATGTTGAGCAAGCTTGCTAACTGCCTCTAAATACAGGGGTTTCTTAAGGTGGGAGGGACACTCATCATGCTGAGCAGTTTGCAAGCGCAAGTGTCACAAGGCCCTCATTACATCACCCTGTGGATCTGAGCTTAGGAAACAGGTGCAGATGTCACTCTGCCGTCCCTGTGAGTATTAAACTGTGCTTCGACTCAGGAGTCTCGGGTCTTCACCAGCATCTGTGGAACTGTGGCAGGCTAACTTGTTAGTCTGGGTGAAGTCTTAGACCCCCACCCCCACTTTTTTGACACATGGCAATGTGGGAGAAGCAAAGGCTGCAGTGGCAGGGTGGAGATCACCAGGGGATTTTGGGCTGCAATCCAGACCTTGGGATTAAGCCTGAAGGCTTGAGGAGCCACTGAAGAACTTTCAGGAAAGAGAAGTCTGGATCTGGATCTAGCTTGGGGAGTGGAGGGCTGGAGAAACAAGGTCAGTGAGGCCTATAGATATGGAGCTATGCGTCTGAATAGGATATCCAGTGGGGGCAGATGAAGGCCAAGTTTAAAAGAAACTCAATACAGGCCCTTGACAGCATTTTTTCCGAATTGGGAATCAATTGGGATAATCCATTGCATTTATTTTTGGTCTCTTTAGAACTTTCATGCCCTACATTTCCGAAGCATATAGACCAGATATCATGTAGAATGTTCTTCCATTTGGGCTTGTCTGAAGGTTTCTTATGAGATTCAGGTTGTCTATTTTGGCACAAAGAGCACAGGAGTGATGTGCTTGGTGTATGTGCATATATATACATACGTAATACGCATATATATGCCCACACACATGTATATGTATACATACGTAATACACGTATATATGCCCCCCACACGCATATGTATAGATATGTAATACACGTATATATGACCACACACGCATGTGTATACATATGTAATACACGTATATATGCCCACACATGCACGTGTATACATATGTAATACACGTATATATGCCCCCCCACATGCACATGTATACATATGTAACACACGTATATATGCCCCCCACACGCGTATGCATACATATGTAATACACGTATATATGCCCCCACACGCACATGTATACATATGTAATACACGTATATATGCCCCTCACACGCATATGCATACATATGTAATACACGTATATATGCCCCCACATGCATATGCATACATATGTAATACAAGTATATATGCCCCCCACACGCATATGCATACACATGTAATACACGTATATATGCCCCCACACACATATGTATACATACGTAATACACGTATATATGCCCCCCACACGCATATGTATAGATATGTAATACACGTATATATGACCACACACGCATGTGTATACATATGTAATACACGTATATATGCCCACACATGCACGTGTATACATATGTAATACACGTATATATGCCCCCCACACGCATATGTATACATATGTAACACACGTATATATGCCCCCACACACGCATATGTATACATATGTAACACACGTATATATGCCCCCCACACGCATATGTATACATATGTAACACACGTATATATGCCCCCACACACGTATATGTATACATATGTAACACACGTATATATGCCCCCACACACGCATATGTATACATACATAGACAATGGAATATCAGCCATAAAAAATGAAATAAAGTCGTTTCCAGCAACGTGAATGGACCTAGAGATTATCATGCTAAGTGAAGTCAGAGGAAGACAAGCATCATATGACGTCACTTATATACGTGTATGGATTCTAAAAAGATGATGCAAAGGAACTTACAAAACAGAAACAGACTCAGAGACATAGAAAACAAACCTATGTTTACTAAAGAGGAAAGGGGAAGGTTTAAATTGGAGCAGTTTGGGATTAACACATACATACTGCTGCTGCTGCTGCTGCTGCGTCGCGTCAGCTGTGTCCGACTCTGTGCGACCCCATAGGCAGCAGCCCACCTGGCTCCCCCGTCCCTGGGATTCTCCAGGCAAGAACACTGGAGTGGCTTGCCATTTCCTTCTCCAGTGCATGAAAGTGAAAAGTGAAAGTGAAGTCGCTCAGTCGTGTCTGACTCTTCGTGACTCCACGAACTACCAGGCTCCTCTGTCCGTGGGATTTCCCAGACAAGAGTAGTGGAGTGGGTTGCCATTGCCTTTTCCAGATACACACTACTATATATAAAATAACAAGGACCTACTATATAGCACGAGGAACTCTATTCAATATCTTGTAATAACCTATAATGGAAAAGAATCTGAAAAAGAATAATGTATGTGTGTGTATATATATATATATATATAGTGTATACATACATATATATATAACTGAATCACTTTGCTGTGCACCTGAATCTAACACAACATTGTAAATCAACTATATTTCAATTTTTAAAAAACGTTTTAAAATATAGACAAAATATTGCCCTAAGAAGAAAAGCCTGCTGAGAGGAAATCTGTCACCTCCCTGTGCCTGCAGATGGGCCAGAGGAAGGAGACTGTGACTCCTGGCTTTCGGCGGGCGGGTGGCGATATTAGCTGACACAGAGAGCCTTGGTGGAGGTGGAGGTGGTTTGGGGTCAGGAAGGGGAGAGAGGAAAGATGGCAGGTTTGGTTATTTCTCAAATTGTTTGTCTGCCTGTCTGCCTCCCCTTCCAGGCATGTCTGATTTCAGGAGGTCATGGAACATCTTAAAGAGGTGTCCCTTCAGGCTCTGGAGCTCAGGAGGAAATCCCGGCAGGGCAAAGGTTGTGCTGAAGCCTTGGGAGGGGACAGGATTACCCCAGGGGAGTGTGAATGAGTGAGAAAGAGCCAAAGATAAAAGCCACGGGACAGCTACCTTGAAGGGCAGGTGGCTACTGAGAGCTGCAAAGGGGCAGGAGGAATGGGAAGACAGCTCAGACAAACAGTATCCCCCAAACCCAGAGCGGAGAGGTTCAGAAATGAGTGGGATCACCAGGGCCAAGGGCTATAAGAAAAATGAGGGCTGAAGAGTCTGCTCGAATCCAGTGGGAGGTGGAAGTCAGAGTCCCGGGGCCGTGAGATCTCAGTGGGGAGTGGAGGCGCAAAAGTGAGCAGTGTAGACAATTCTAACATGATGGTTGGCTGCAAAGAGGCGGTGAGGGGGACTTCCCTGATGGACCAGTGGCTAAGGCTCTGTGCTCCCAATGCAGGGGGCTTGGGTTCAATTCCTGGTCAGGGAACCAGACCCCACATACTGCCACTAAAAATGCCACATGCTACCAGAAAGATCAAAGATCCTGACCGCTGCAACTGACACCCGGTGCAGCCAAATAAATAAATAAACATTAAAAAAGGAGGTGGGGGGCCACTTCTAGGTGGCTCAGTGGTAGAGAATCCAGCTGCCAATGCAGGGGACGTGTGTTCAATCCCTAATCCAGGAAGATGCTACAAAGCAACTAAGCCATGCACCGCTACTGAAACCCACAGGCCTAGAGCCTGTGCTCCACGAGAAAACCCACTGCAATGAGAAGCCACACATTGCACTGGAGAGTAGCCCCCGCTTGCCACAACTAGAGAAAAGCCCAAGACTAGAGAAATGGCCGTGTGCAGCAACAAAGACCAGAGCAGCCGTTAATAAACAAGAGACGCAGCGAGGGACCAGAGCAGGAGGGAAGGGGAGGTCCTCGTCCTAGTAAACAGATACCAGAAGCCCACAGCTGAACAGCTAACTAAATAGCTTGTTCAGGGCCACCTTCAATAGATATCCAGGCTGGCCCTGACCCGCTGTCTGACCGCCAATCCAGTCTCGGCTCCTCACCCACAGCCTCACACTTTTAACAAAGGTTAAATGTGATGGGATGGGGAGAGGGAGGGAGAGGAGAGCAGTTTTTTGGCAGCCAGAAGAGGCACCTGTGACATTTTCCATCGTCTCTGCCAGGGAAGGAGCCTGTCGTTAAGGCAGCCCCAGCTCACGTTATTTGTTCTCCCATCAGCTTCCTTTTGGTGTCAGGGAACACTGCTTCATTACCTTGTATAGAACACACCTTTATTATCATGAATGTTCAAAGTGTTCCCTCTTCATTCAGAAGCTAGTTAAAAGTAACAGCCTCCCTGGCCCCCAGACCCTTGCTTCCAGGATACCAGGCTGCAATACCCCCACCTTTGTTTCATGGAGGCTCTGTTCACAGTTTATGTTCTAAAACCCGTACAGGAGAAACATGAATGCTTTATTTCAGTCAATGATTATTTTATAGTAGACAAGAGTCATATCTAACCAGAGTCAGATATTTAAACTACAATGAAGAGCAGCACTATGAAAGGAGAAACAAGCTTGATATATTCATACAATAGGATATTCTTCAGCCATAAAAAGGAATGAAGTACATTATGAATGAACCTTGAAAACATTATAGTATGTGGAAGAAGCCAGACAACGGAAGAGGCAAATCCATAGAGACAGAAAGTAGATTAGCTGTTGCCAAGGGCTGGGGGCGGGGCAGGGGCGGAGAGAAAATGAGAAATGACTGCTTAGAGAATACGGGTTCCCTTCGGGCTGGTGGAAAGGTCCTGGAACTGAACAGCAGCGATGGCTGTGCAACACTGTGAATATTCTAAATGTCATTCACGTTAAGTATACGCTCCGTGTGCGAGTGCCTGTGTGCTCACTCAGGTCCAGCTCTTTTCGACCCCATGGACTGTAGCCCGCCAGGCTCCTCTGTCCATGGAATTTTTCCAGGCAAGAATACCAGAGTGGGTTGCCATTTCCTACTCGAGGGGATCTTCCCAACCCAGGGATTGAACCCACGTTTCTTGGGTCTCCTGCGTTGGCAGGAGAGTTCTTTACCACTAGCCCCCCCCTGGGAAGCCTGGCTATGTTATATACATTTTACCACAGTACAAAATTAATTAAAAAAAATCTTACCTTGACACTGGAGAATGAAAAGCTCTGGCTCCAGCTCCAACACCATCGAAGTAATGAGGGCTTTCCACCGGCGCTTCTTAACTTTGGCTGCACACCTGAGCAGAATCACCTGTGAAGCTTTTTAAAGCCTCCTGTACCTAGACTCCACTCAAGACCAATTAAACCAGGTCTTGGAGGCTGGGGCTGGGAGTAAACTAAGAAGGTCTTGGAGACTCCAGTGCACAGTTAGCGTTCAGAAATACTGAGTTAGACTAGATCAGTGCTTCTCAAAGTGTGGTCCCCAGACCAGCAGCATCAGCATCACCTGGGAATCAGTTAGAAACACAAATCTGGGGACTGCGCCCAAAACCTTCTGAATCAGAAACTATGAGAGTGTTTTAGCCATCTGTGTTTTAGTAAGAAATCTGTATTTTAACAAAACCCTCCAGGGGAGTCCGATACACACCAACATCTGACACCAACTCTCCTGCATCTAGACCAAGTAAGATAAGGAGTTTTCCTCCACCACTGACTGTTCACTGAGCATCTATCATAAGCTTGCTTTGTGACAGATGCTTTGGAAGTATAGAAACCTACCTCAGCTCTCCTCAAACATCTAACCCATCTAGTGAGTTAGATTCTTGGGAAAGAAGTTGTACATTAAAACAAGATGAGCCTTTTTATGACTGAACAGTATTCCATTGTATGTATATAACACATTTCATTTACCCCTTCATTTTTTGATGGGCACTTGGGTTATTTCCACCTTTTGGCTATTACAAATAATTCTGCTATGAACATTAGTGTATAAGTATCTGTTTGAGTTCCTGTTTTCAATTCCTTTTATTACATACACTTTTTATGACTGAACAGTATTCCATTGTATGTATATAACACATTTCATTTACCCCTTCATTTTTTGATGGGCACTTGGGTTATTTCCACCTTTTGGCTATTACAAATAATTCTGCTATGAACATTAGTGTATAAGTATCTGTTTGAGTTCCTGTTTTCAATTCCTTTTATTACATACCTTGGCTTCCCAAGTGGCTCAACGGTAAAGAATCCACTTGCAATGCAGGAGACAGGGGTTCGATCCCTGGGTTGGGAAGATCCCCTGGAGAAGGAAATAGCAATCCACTCCAGTATTGCTTATAAAATTCTATGGACAGAAGAGCCTGGCAGGCTACCGTCCATGGAGTCGCAAATCAGTTGGACATAACTTAGTGACTAACAGAATTGCTAGGTATTATAATAATTGTGTTTAACTTTTTAAGGAATCACCAAACTATTTTCCACAGCCATGTACCACCAGGAATATACATTTGGGATGATGGAAAAAGTTCTGGAAAGGGCTAGTGATGATGACTTCACAACAGTGTAAATGTAATTAATACCACTGGATTCACTTTAAAATGGTTAAAAATGGTAAATTTTATGTATATTTTACCACACACACACATGCAAGATTAAAGACATGAAATGAGCCATGAAAACAAATTTAGAAAAGGAAGTTATGTTCCTAATGGCTCAACACCGAATAAAAATGACTTTAAACACCATAATTATGTTTCTATAATGACACATATAACAATGCATTAAAAAGATGGTGTGTGCAGTTCTTACTAGTCAGAGATGGTCCCTGCCTGAGCATGGAGAAATAATGTTTTTAATATACTTTTTTAGGAGGGTAGGGCAGGATGTCTGGCTCTACTGGGAACTTAGCACATTTACAGCGACCAAAATTCCTTTGTGAACCAGTCAAAGAAGATCAAAGAGAAAACAAGTACTGAGCATGGAGAGGTGATGGGCCTGGCTAGGTTTCCCTGCTGGGGTGAAGCTGTTACGACCTCAGCAACTTGGCTAACTTCTTAGCAGTTTTTATTCAAGAACCACTTTGCTGTGTGGGCTCAGAGGGGGATACAGGAATGGATGGGATGAGCTGAGAACCCAGTACGATGGTTCCCAGCTGTCAGTGAGAACCAGAATCACCCACTGGGCTCATTCAGTGACAGGCGCTGGGCGCCACCCCCAGAGTGTCTGGGTCAGGGCGTCCGGGGTGGGGCCCAAGGTTTCTAACAGATTCCTGGGTGATGATGGTGGTGATGCTTGTCCAGGGACTGTACTTTGAGAACCACTGGTCTACTGGGGTTGGTAAGAGTAGGTGCCTCTAGGAAAGATAAATGTAAAGGCTCCATGGGAGCACCAGGACAGGGAGACACTTGGTCCTGCCTTTGGGGAGTGAGAGGGGCAGGGAGAGGGTGTTTCAGGGAGATGAGATGCAGCTGGGTGTGTCTCAGCATTGCTGCAATAAAGAGGGGGTGAAGAGCAGGTTCAGAGGAGTCTCAACAAGTGGGCAGAGCTTCACCACATTGAACACTCTCTAAGGCAACAGAACCTAAAAGGGTGCCGAGACAGGAGCAAAAGCAAGTAGCTGGCACCATCTATCTTTGACAGCTAGGAATCCCACCCTCCTCCCCATAAAAGCCTTCCCTCCAGAGAGAACCTGACAAATGCCTGGAAGCCAGGGGTAAATGACTGCAAAGTCTCCTCCTAGCTATACCTGTACCTTCCCTCTCCCCCAGCAATACTGGAAAGGGATTGCTGGAGAGGTAGGGGCCTTCTAATATGGCAAGGTATGGGGGAAAGACTTCCCCAGGGCTAGCAGAGCGCTGAGTTGATGCCCCAGTCTTGCAGCTCACCTTTGTTCACCCTCCAGCCTGCATTACTGGCCCCATTGCCACGGCTAAACCAGAAAGGCTGCCAAAGAGTGGCTTGGGAGGACTTTATCCCTTCCCAGTCCCTTCCCTCTCAAAGTGACCCCCCTCTCCCCGGCCAAATTGAAATAATAAAAGGAAAAGTTTGATATTAAGTATGGATTAGAGCATCCTTAGAAAACTTTCTTATTTCTGCTGAAATAAGAATAATCTTTCTTATTGATCTACAATAAAAACCAAGGAAGCAGAATGGGCCTGCTGTGGCTGTCCAGCTTTAAGCTTTGTAAATAATAAGTAATCCTGATCCTCCAGCCCTTGCTCTGCTTCACTTCTAACATTAACAAAGAAAAAGCTTCAACACCAGTTTGGCTCCTTGACCTCTGTTTATAATAAAATCATAAGACATCACCGGTTAATCATTAACCCCCCTCTAGTAGCCTTCTTTCCTTTGGGGCAGGATATAGGGCTTTATGGCCATGCCTCTCCACTTGACTGGCAGGAAAACAGAGAGAGTCAACACAGTGTGGCTTTCTGCTCCACGGGGATAAGAATCCAGCTAGGGCAGCTACTGTGGGAACCCCATACTACTGAACAGTTCAGCTCCCTGGACTTTTATGAGAAGCCATATATCTTTTAATCAACTCCAGAAGTGAACTGTAGGAGCTATAAAACATATATTAAACATACGTTTAGGATTTCCCTGATGGTCCAGTGGTTAAAAATCCACCTGTCAATGCAGGGGACATGGGTTTGATCCCTTGTCCAGGAAGATCCCACGTGCCTTGGAGCAACTAAGCCTGTGTGCCACAGCTACTGAAGCCTGTGCCCCAGAGCCTGTGTTTCACAACGAGAGAAGGCACTGCAGTGAGAAGCCCGAGCACCCTAACCAGACAGTGGTCCCCGCTCGCTGCAACTAGAGAAAGTCTGCACACAGCAACAAAGACCCAGTGCAGCCAAAAATAAACAATAAACAATAAAAAATTTAACGTGACTTCTACATCCTAACAACATCCTGAGAATGTGTAGTATTTTTGAAAATATTTACTTCTTTATTTGCACCAGGTCTTTACTTGCGGCATGCACACCCTTTAGTTGTGACTCGTGGGATCTAGTTCCGTGACCAGGGATCGAACCCAGGTCCCCTGCACTGGGAGCATGGAGTCTTAGCCACTGGACCACCAGGGAAGTCCCATAATGTGTGACATTAAGATGGGTTTAGAGAGAATACAGAGGCTGCCTTCTCTTCTGAATGGGGTCCTGTGGCTTAGCTGTGTTCTCTGTGGCTCTAGCCACAGGACCACAGAGGATGGGTGACCCCTGGAGAAAGGTGGGTCCCAGCTCCCTGAAAGGAGTGTACCTGAGCAGATGCCAAATGACACCCACTCAGCCCGCAGCCTAGCCAACGCCCAGCCTAGCCAAGAGGAAGCCAGATGAACCTTAGGTTCTTTCTGAGTCTTTACATCACATACACAAAAAAACATACAAGCTCTCTGCTGCAGCAGGGCCTCTGAATGCTCTGTGCCTGCCCTCTGGAATGCCATTCCCCAGGTCTCACGCACCGTGGATTCAGTCCCATCCTTTAAGTCTCAGCTTTAATGGCACCTCTTCTGCACCACTTGGTCCACGGTAGTGCCTCCATTTTTCTCCATCAGCCCTTGCTTATTTCCTTCATAGCATTGATTACAGACTGGAATTATCTTACTCATGTACACTGGTTTGCTTATTTGTAATTTATTATCAGTCTTTTCTTCTTTCTTTAACATTTATTTATTTGTGGTTGGGTTGGGTCTCGGTTGTGGCTCACGGTCTCCAGAGCCTGGCCTCAGTAGCTGAGGTGCGTGGGCATGGATGCTGAATGGCATATGTGATCTTGGTTGCCCAACCAGGGATTGAACCTACACCCCCTGTATCAGAAGGCAGATTCGTATCCACTGGACGGACCACCAGCGAAGTCCCTATTTTGTAAGTTCCATGAGGACAGAGACCAGATCTGCTGTGTTCTCCATTGTATCTTCCATACTAAATACAATGCCTGGCCCATAGTAGGAATGTTTGTTGAAGAAATGAATGAATTAACTTCAAAATTAAATAGCACTCCAAGGCGAGTATTTAGTGATTTTCTCCTTTATTCGACATTGGAATACTCATTCTTAAACTGAAAGTATCTATTTAGTTAAGTGTGTATTCAAATTTGATACACAATCTATGACCATTTTCAATAAATACACATGCCCAGACTAGGGGCATTTTTACCAGTCAGATCTTAAAAAACAAACCTTGTGGGCTGATCAAAAGCTTTTATTGTACTAAAATTTTGACTGTTGGTTTAAAAAACAAAAAAGATGTGTAAACATCTAGAATGTGTAAGACCTTGTCACTATAGTTTAATCTGTGGGGGCAAGTTTTGATCTGGCTGTGTTTTGGTAGTCATTCCAGAGAGACAGGCCCGGGAGACAGTGGTCAGGACCAGCTGCCCAGGCGTTCACACAGACACTGAAGGGTCTATCCCAAGGATGTGGCTACCACCACAGCCTTGTACCATACCAATGTCAGGGGCGCCAGGTAGGTCTCAGGGACAGGCCCCAAAGGACAAATATCAAAATAAAATAATAGTGAATGCATTTTATTTTTGGTCCAGACTTGTCAGATATAGTCCAAATTACAGGCAATATTTATCTTCATTAAGTTTTCTGTTACTCTTAAGCACATAGGATGAAGCCAGTGAGAAAGAATAATCAGTAAAAAACAGCAATCAAACTGTGCCAGTAATTACATGGTTCTGGTCTTCTACAGAGCTATATATACTTTTTTTATTATAATATATGCTGTCACATATGTAGTATATTTAGTAAATGTAGAAATTACTCAATCCCATTAAGTGTTTTACTTACCCCATACCATGTCTGCAAACATTATAAAACACTAAAATTATCCTTCATTTATTTGTGTAGATTGTTATTTGCCCAAGGCAGTAGTGAGTCTGTATGTACATAAGTATGAGTAAATACACCCATGTTGGAGAGAAATAAGAGGAGGACTGTAGATGACATATTAACCAGTCATGATACACAGACCTTATTTGGACTGTGATTCAAACTCTTTCATAAATACATATGACTTTAGCACATTCAATATCTTATAACAACTTATCATGGAAAATAATCTGAAAAAGAATATATATATATTCTTATATAAATATATATATAACTGAATCACCTGCTGTACACCTGAAGCGCTGTATATCAACTATACTTAAAAATAGGAAAAAAAAATTATGAGACAACTGGGGCAACTGAACATGCACTGGGTATCTGATGACATTAAGAAATCACTGTTAACAGTTTTTAGATGTGAAGACGATATGAGGTTATTTTTAGAGAGTTCTTACCTTTAGTTGTATATAAGCATCCACAGATTTTCTTCAAAGTAATCCGGTCGAGGGAAATGGATGGGGTAGGGGATATGGGTAACACTTAATCTGTCACGAACAGATGGGCACATGGGGCCATTCTACTGTGCTCTTTACTTTTGTACCTGCTTTAAATGTTGTTGTTTAAATTTTAAAACAAGACAAGTTCACTTTAAAAAACCACACTGACTCTTTTAGGCTCATGGATGTACTTAGGCTGTGTGCATCTCAGAATGTGAGACACAGAGACTCTCAGTCATCCCACAGTCAGTCTTCTCTCTGATCGCCTCTGCAGACCTGTGAGTTCTGGGATTTCTGGCTCTGCCAGTCTATGGGCTTCCTTTCCAGGAAGGCTTCAGTGTACTGGTCTGATCTATTCAGCAAACACTGCATGCCTCCTTCAGCCCAGAGGTAATTTCTACCGCTGCCTCCAGCTCCTCCCCTCCCTTGCTCTCTTTTCAGGCCCACACTCCATGACTTTCTTCTGGAACCATCCTTCCTTATCTGCTTCCTTTTCCTTCTGCTTGGAGGTATGCTGAAATCTCTCCATTAAAAAAAAAAATGCTTCTCATCATCCTCATCTTCCTATAACCACACACACACAAGCCCTTCTCCTATGCCTTTATGGCTGCTGCTGCTGCTGCTAAGTCACTTCAGTCGTGTCCGACTCTGTGTGACCCCATAGACGGCATCCCAGCAGGCTCCCCCATCCCTGAGATTCTCCAGGCAAGAATACTGGAGTGGGTTGCCATTTCCTTCTCCAATGCATGAAAGAGAAAAGTGAAAGTGAAGTCGCTCAGTCTGTCCGACTGTTAGCGACCCCATGGACTGCAGCCCACCAGGCTACTCCGTCCATTGGATTTTCCAGGCAAGAGTACTGGGGTGGGGTGCCATTGCCTTCCCCACCCTTTATGGCTAGATTTCTGAAATGAGCTTAAGAAACTATTCATTATTGGAGGGAAGATGTGGGGTGGGAGGTGGGAGGGGGGTTCATGTTTGCGAGTTCATGTAAAAAAATAAATACAAAAANGACCAACACACACAAACACACACACACACACACACACACACACACACACACAAGCCCTTCTCCTATGCCTTTATGGCTGCTGCTGCTGCTGCTAAGTCACTTCAGTCGTGTCCGACTCTGTGTGACCCCATAGACGGCATCCCAGCAGGCTCCCCCATCCCTGAGATTCTCCAGGCAAGAATACTGGAGTGGGTTGCCATTTCCTTCTCCAATGCATGAAAGAGAAAAGTGAAAGTGAAGTCGCTCAGTCTGTCCGACTGTTAGCGACCCCATGGACTGCAGCCCACCAGGCTACTCCGTCCATTGGATTTTCCAGGCAAGAGTACTGGGGTGGGGTGCCATTGCCTTCTCCACCCTTTATGGCTAGATTTCTGAAATGAGCTTAAGAAACTATTCATTAAGTGTCTAGTAAATGCCATTGTGTGCTCAGACACAGGGGAGGGATGTGACATTGGCTTCTAGGCTTCCAAAGGTCTTTGGAACTTGAAGGCAGAATTCTAGTCTGGAACAGGTTTTATAACAGTCATAGGGGAGATGGTTAAACGACAATTCAAGAACATGCTGGAGTAGCTTGTCTAGGACTTGAGCTTGTTTTTGAAGATGGACAAGATTTGCAAAGGTGGAGAGGAAAGGAGGCATTTTAAGCAATTTTTAGCATAAGAACATTTGTGAAGGTTGTTCTGAGGATGGGGCAGCCAGCTTGACTATGGCAGCTGACCTCGGGAAGGTATGAGGGCTTTTGAAGGCCTTGACATGGACTTCTCTGGTGGTCCAGTGGTTAAGATTTTGCCTTCTAATGCAGGGGATGTGGGTTCAATCCCTGGTCCTAGAACTAAGATCCCACATGCCCTGTGGCACAGCCAAAAAGAAAAAGAAAAAAATTAATGAAGGCCTTGAAAGGCTAAAACTGTGAAAGACGGCTATGGTTCTGCTTTGTTTTTTGGGGGACAGGAGCAAGGCAGGGCATGCTGTGGAGAAACGGAGTGGATGGATGGGCCGCAGGGCTACACCTGGTTAAACCCAGTTGCAACAAGAAAGGAGCCTGGCAGCCAAGAGGAAAGGCTGGGGCGGGGACCCTGCAGGGATCCTTTGCAGTGTGATATGTTGAGGGAGAGGGCCTAACCTGGGATGGTAGGTGTGGTGGTGGTGATGGAAACTTGGGACTCCATGACCCACCCCCTGAGGGCAAAGGATGGACCAGACTGGCCTGGCTCTGAGATTTTGAGCATTTGAGCTTTGGAAGAGTGGGGTCATTTGTCCTCTGACAGGCTTAGCACCATCAAATTGAGATCTAGGCCAAAACACATCAACCAACTGTACTCTCTGGACATTATCTGAATCCTGAATTTTACAAATAACCGTTAAAAAAGATATGAAAGCAACAAGGTCCTGCTGCATAGTACAGGGAACTACAGTCAATATTCTGGGATAAACCATCATGAAAAAGAATATAAAAAAGAATGGGTATACGTATAATGAATCACCTTTGCTGTTAACACAACCATGTATATCAACTACACTTCCATAAAAGAAAATTTTTTAAAAATAGGAGAAGAGGAATGAGAAGTTTTAATTTCAGTTATTAAAAATAAAGATCATCTACTTCAAATAAAAGGATACAAGATACTTGGAAATTTTTAAAATTCTGACTGGTTTTAGTAAGATTAAGGAACGGTTAACTTTTTGAATGTGGTAATGGTATTATGCTTTTGTTCTAAGAGCCCTTGTATCTTAAAGACATACTGAAATATGCACAGATGAAGTATATTCGGATTTGTTTCAAAAATTATCCAGGGTTGGGGAGCGTGGGTACAGTAGAGATGGAAGCAGATTGGCTAAGGATTGTTAGCTATGAAAGCCAGGGGATGTGGGGCTCACTTTGCTTCTCTCTCTACGGTTCCACGGATTTGGTGTTTTCCCTGAAACCATCCTGGCCCTTGGGGTAACGCACGTCTTTACTCTGGGCCTCAATAACACCTTGCTGGGAAGCATGAGAGGCACTTTGAGCTGTGCCACGTTAATCTCCTGTTACAATTCAAAACAGAAATTTGGCCCGCTACTGTTTTGCCTCAAACAGAAAAATTCATGAACTGGAAAGAGATAATGCCTTGATTTTAGTTGGGAAAACAAACAGGGAGATCCGTATGATCTCCTTTTTATCATGATCTTGGGAGGAATCTAATCCACGCAAGAGGGAAAGTCACAACTCAAAAGAAAAGTCACATTTCGATGGTAGCTGGAAATGCTTCTTTTGGAAGAGTCAGTCCTGGGAGAGGTTTTCTGGTAGCACAGCCATTGGCATGAGTGTGACAGCTGAGAACAAGCTGAAAGGACGCCAGGGCTGTAGCTGCCGATGAAAAGGCAGTGTTAGAGCAACAAGTCACACGTTGCCCACACAGCAGCTGGGGGCAGAAAGGAGCCGCTGCCGACGTGCCCGACACTGAGAGTCTTCGTGCACCCCCCACCCTGGCACCTCTGTTACCTACAAGCCAAAGAGAAGGGAGGCTGCTCTGACAATGTCCCTGGCCGTGTAAGAAGGGGACAGAGCCATCACATGCTGGCAGAGGGCCCTATGAACTCCAATAAAATCCCATACTTAGCAGATCACCTCCCAAGCCAGGGGCCAGCAATAGGATTTATTTTTCAGTGAGTGGCTCCAAACAGAGCAAAACCTCATGCAGGTACACGAGAAAGCTAGGAGCATAAATTCTGAACCTGAGCAAGTGACATCGTTTTTGATTTCTTTTTTGATAGAAAAAAAAATATGTGGGGGAATAGAGAGAAGCTGCTGCTACTGCTGCTAAGTCACTTCAGTCGTGTCCGACTCTATGTGACCCCATAGACGGCAGCCCACCAGGCTCCCTCATCCCTGGAATTCTCCAGGCAAGAACACTGGAGTGGGTTGCCATTTCCTTCTCCAATGCATGAAAGTGAAAAGTGAAAGTGAAGTCACTCAGTCGTGTCCGACTCCTAGCGACCGCATGGACTGCAGCCCACCAGGCTCCTCCGTCCATGGGATTTTCCAGGCAGGAGTACTGGAGTGGGTTGCCATTTCCTTCTCCAATGCATGAAAGTGAAAAGTGAAAGTGAAGTCACTCAGTCGTGTCCGACTCCTAGCGACCGCATGGACTGCAGCCCACCAGGCTCCTCCGTCCATGGGATTTTCCAGGCAGGAGTACTGGAGTGGGTTGCCATTTCCTTCTCCAATGCATGAAAGTGAAAAGTGAAAGTGAAGTCACTCAGTCGTGTCCGACTCCTAGCGACCGCATGGACTGCAGCCCACCAGGCTCCTCCGTCCATGGGATTTTCCAGGCAGGAGTACTGGAGTGGGTTGCCATTTCCTTCTCCAATGCATGAAAGTGAAAAGTGAAAGTGAAGTCACTCAGTCGTGTCCGACTCCTAGCGACCGCATGGACTGCAGCCCACCAGGCTCCTCCGTCCATGGGATTTTCCAGGCAGGAGTACTGGAGTGGGTTGCCATTTCCTTCTCCAATGCATGAAAGTGAAAAGTGAAAGTGAAGTCACTCAGTCGTGTCCGACTCCTAGCGACCGCATGGACTGCAGCCCACCAGGCTCCTCCGTCCATGGGATTTTCCAGGCAAGAGAGAAGCTAGGGGGATTAACATAGGCACTTACTTCCCTGAGAGGAACAAGCACAAAATTAGCAGGAAAGCCCAGCTCAGGAAACATGTGAGGGCCTACTTTGTGCCAGGCACTGCGGCCAAGGCAGGGATGAATGAGACACGGTCCTTGCCTTCAAGCAGATTACGGGAGGGGGAGGAAACGGGACTGGACAAAATCTCCCAGATAAACCCTAAAACAGAAGTTCACAGAAGTTCTGCGATCCAGGCAAGGTAACTCTGTTACTAAGCCAAAGTCTGACTGGGCAAGTCACTTAATCTCAATTTTTCATCTACAAAACGGGGCAGTTCTTGCCTTGTGGACCCCACAGAGTTGTAGAGGTGTAAGGACCAAAACTGCTAATATTATCATCACTATCACCATCAACCTTAATGAGGAGAAGGAGAAGAAAAGGCTTTCTAGACTCTGCTGCCCTAAGGGCCTGTGATGGGCACTCAGGATGAGCGACCCCCACTCCCACCCCATGGTTGGCAGCTGAGACCAGCAGCACTGGACCAGCCTGGGGAACAGCAGTGCCCTGTGCCCTCATTTCCACAGCTGGCTCTCACTAGGCACCCCGTCACATGCCCAGGAGCTGCCTTGGCGTGAGCAGCTTTTTCCAACCCGTTCCAACTGGCCTGATACAGAGGTAAAGGTGCTTAGCCCCAGTAATCTTAGTAAATCTCAGAGCTTGGGAGCCAGAAGGGATCTTCCAGAACATAGTGTCCTCCCCTCCCATTGGTACAAAGGGCGAAGGAGACTCAGGCAGGGAAAGAGACCTGCTTGGGATCACTCATGGAGGGGCGGCAGCTGGGGGGCGAGTTGGGGGGGCAGCTGGATCTGGTTCTTTGGACTCTCCGGGTCCAATACAGTTGCTTTTCTTTCCTAGGAATTTCTCTTTCTCAACCATGAACTCTGTTGCCTTTTTTTTTTTTTTAATATGTATTCCTTTGACTGTGCTGGGTCTTAGTTGGGACACGTGGGATTCAATTCTCCGACCAAGGATTGAACCCGGGCCCCCTGCCTTGGGAGGGCAGAGTCTTAACCACTGGACCACAAGGCCCCAACTAGGGAAGTCTCTCCGTTTCCTTTTCTATCCTTAGTCTTTTCTGCTCCCAAACACCTAATTTAGCCAACTTCCAAGGAAAATTACTTAGGACAAAAGAAAAATTCCTCCTGGTAATGCTTCCTGAGCTCTGTGTTCCCTGGGGGCTTTCACTTTTCGGGGATTGTGATTCCTCAGTGCCTGTCACGCACGTGCCCCCAGTCACGATGTGGGCTCACAGACATGTAATGCGAGGGCCTGGGCCTCTCTTTCAGGAAGCCTTCAGGCGAACCCCTGCTCTGGGAAAAGACAGTTCTTCTCAGTCACTTCTCCTTAGCTACAGGATGCACAGCTTTGCCACATCTTCACTTCCTGAGTTTCTTCCCTTCAGGCCTGGCTGGCAGCTTCTGCCACCCTGGCCGCGGGTCCAGATGTGAGCAGGGCAAAGGCTGGCGGCCTCGCTCTGGAAGGCTTGCCACCTGGCAGCTGCACCTCCTCCTGACCCTCAGGGTTTGCATGACACCTCTTGACGGCGTCCGCTCTGTTCCCTGCGGTCTTTAGGGAACTTAGTTTTGCCCTCAGCTGAGTAACCGCTCTGCTCCGGTCTGCTCCCTGGAGTGACTGCCTCCAGCCTCCCTCTCCCCTTGTCGCCATCTTGGCGTTGCCTTGAGTCCAGGGCCTTGAGGTTGTGGAAATAAAAACAACACAGTCCAGGAGAAACTGTGATATGTGAGAGCTGAGACAACTGGTGTCCAGTGAGAGGCTGAACTAGAGACTCTGGAATCCCTTCAAGTTCCACCATTTCTGAAATCTCTTCAAGTTCCAACATTTCTGAAAAGGTATACCTGAAGGTTGATAGCCTGAAAAATTAGAGGATTCTCCTGTGTGTGTCTAGACATAGGGCCAACTCCTCATAGCATCTAAAAAAAAAAATTTTTTTTTTTCTCTATTTATTTACTATTTCCAGTGTTCTCTCGTGCCTCCTGAAGCTCCAAGTTTCTTCTGGGATAATTTCCCTTAAATCCTAAAGAGCTTTCATTCACATTTCTTACAGAGTATTTCTGCTGGTCACAAATTCTCTAGTTTTATCTGATAATACTTATTTTCACTGGTTATAGAGTTCTGGGGTTGACAGCTTTCTTTCAACATTTTAAATATTTGTTTATTTGTTTATTTATTTGGCTGCACCTGGTCTTGGTTGTGGAATGGAGGATCTTTACTTGCAGCACTGGATTATTGAGCTGCAACATATAGTCTTGTTTTAGTTGGGGCATGTGGGATCTAGTACCCTGACCAGGGATTGAACCTGGGGCTCCCGCATTGGAAGTGTGGAGTCTTAGCCACTGGACCACTAGGGAAGTCCCTCCTCATAGCATTTTAAATGAACGTGGGCATCAAGTTTTGCTTCTGACTCTCCCTACTCTACAATTAGAGAACAAGGTAGTCAGGGATGGGCATTCTGTGAAGCGCGCGCGCGCACACCCACACACCCACCCACACCCACACACACAGACACAGACACACACACACAGACACATACTGTCTCTCTTTTGAAACAACCCTGTGGTCTGTGGAAGACTGCCCAGAAGAAGCGGTGTTCCTTCCCCCAACTCCATCTCAGTATATCTTTCCTTGTGCTGAAATACTGATGAATGAACTCCAGGTGGCAAACCTTGATTCCCAACTCCCAGAGAGCCCACAGGGCACAACTGTTCCACTCCAGCGAGCCATGACCTGCCAGTGATTCGCTTTTCTGGAGAAACCTCAGCTTGAAAATCCATTTAATTGCCATGGGAGATAATCTTTTAAACACAGCCTCACATTCTTGAAAGCCTTTTCCCTGTGGGAGTCAGAAGTTTTATCTGCAGTGGGACTGGATGGTTTATTTTCATTTCCAGGAGAAGGACTATTACCTGGTAGTTAGCAAGAAGCCTGAGCCCTGGAGGGTTTNTATTCCTTTGACTGTGCTGGGTCTTAGTTGGGACACGTGGGATTCAATTCTCCGACCAAGGATTGAACCCGGGCCCCCTGCCTTGGGAGGGCAGAGTCTTAACCACTGGACCACAAGGCCCCAACTAGGGAAGTCTCTCCGTTTCCTTTTCTATCCTTAGTCTTTTCTGCTCCCAAACACCTAATTTAGCCAACTTCCAAGGAAAATTACTTAGGACAAAAGAAAAATTCCTCCTGGTAATGCTTCCTGAGCTCTGTGTTCCCTGGGGGCTTTCATTTTTCGGGGATTGTGATTCCTCAGTGCCTGTCACGCACGTGCCCCCAGTCACGATGTGGGCTCACAGACATGTAATGCGAGGGCCTGGGCCTCTCTTTCAGGAAGCCTTCAGGCGAACCCCTGCTCTGGGAAAAGACAGTTCTTCTCAGTCACTTCTCCTTAGCTACGGGATGCACAGCTTTGCCACATCTTCACTTCCTGAGTTTCTTCCCTTCAGGCCTGGCTGGCAGCTTCTGCCACCCTGGCCGCGGGTCCAGATGTGAGCAGGGCAAAGGCTGGCGGCCTCGCTCTGGAAGGCTTGCCACCTGGCAGCTGCACCTCCTCCTGACCCTCAGGGTTTGCATGACACCTCTTGACGGCGTCCGCTCTGTTCCCTGCGGTCTTTAGGGAACTTAGTTTTGCCCTCAGCTGAGTAACCGCTCTGCTCCGGTCTGCTCCCTGGAGTGACTGCCTCCAGCCTCCCTCTCCCCTTGTCGCCATCTTGGCGTTGCCTTGAGTCCAGGGCTTTGAGGTTGTGGAAATAAAAACAACACAGTCCAGGAGAAACTGATATGTGAGAGCTGAGAAAACTGGTGTCCAGTGAGAGGCTGAACTAGAGACTCTGGAATCCCTTCAAGTTCCACCATTTCTGAAATCTCTTCAAGTTCCAACATTTCTGAAAAGGTATGCCTGAAGGTTGAC
Source organism: Oreotragus oreotragus (assembly GCA_006410675.1). Taxonomy (NCBI): domain Eukaryota; kingdom Metazoa; phylum Chordata; class Mammalia; order Artiodactyla; family Bovidae; genus Oreotragus; species Oreotragus oreotragus. Next base: position 166,545 of record SJYX01013549.1, on the reverse strand, counting down.
AGCCTGAAAAATTAGAGGATTCTCCTGTGTGTATCTAGACATAGGGCCAACTCCTCATAGCATCTAAAAAAACAATTTTTTTTTTTTTCTCTATTTATTTACTATTTCCAGTGTTCTCTCGTGCCTCCTGAAGCTCCAAGTTTCTTCTGGGATAATTTCCCTTAAATCCTAAAGAGCTTTCATTCACATTTGTTACAGAGTATTTCTGCTGGTCACAAATTCTCTAGTTTTATCTGATAATACTTATTTTCACTGGTTATAGAGTTCTGGGGTTGACAGCTTTCTTTCAACGTTTTAAATATTTGTTTATTTATTTGGCTGCACCTGGTCTTGGTTGTGGAATGGAGGATCTTTACTTGCAGCACTGGATTATTGAGCTGCAACATATAGTCTTGTTTTAGTTGGGGCATGTGGGATCTAGTACCCTGACCAGGGATTGAACCTGGGGCTCCCGCATTGGAAGTGTGGAGTCTTAGCCACTGGACCACTAGGGAAGTCCCTCCTCATAGCATTTTAAATGAACGTGGGCATCAAGTTTTGCTTCTGACTCTCCCTACTCTACAATTAGAGAACAAGGTAGTCAGGGATGGGGATTCTGTGAAGCGCGCGCGCGCACACCCACACACCCACCCACACCCACACACACAGACACAGACACACACACACAGACACATACTGTCTCTCTTTTGAAACAACCCTGTGGTCTGTGGAAGACTGCCCAGAAGAAGCGGTGTTCCTTCCCCCAACTCCATCTCAGTATATCTTTCCTTGTGCTGAAATACTGATGAATGAACTCCAGGTGGCAAACCTTGATTCCCAACTCCCAGAGAGCCCACAGGGCACAACTGTTCCACTCCAGCGAGCCATGACCTGCCAGTGATTCGCTTTTCTGGAGAAACCTCAGCTTGAAAATCCATTTAATTGCCATGGGAGATAATCTTTTAAACACAGCCTCACATTCTTGAAAGCCTTTTCCCTGTGGGAGTCAGAAGTTTTATCTGCAGTGGGACTGGATGGTTTATTTTCATTTCCAGGAGAAGGACTATTACCTGGTAGTTAGCAAGAAGCCTGAGCCCTGGAGGGTTTGTTTGTTAAGTCAGTTCCTCCTCCCTGCTAGTTTGTCAATTAGATTGTAATAATTAGTTTGTAATATTGTCATTCTTTTCCCCAATGTAAACACTGCATTTAGTTCTGTGATTACTTGCTGTCTTTCAAGTTTCCCTATCAGGTTGCAGGGTTTTTACTTACTCTAAACCTGGGTATTCAGAGCCAATGTCCTCAAGGGTTTCCTATCAGGAAGATCATAGTCTAGATTACCAGCCTCAAAGACCTACCTGGAGTTGTAGTCAGTCAGACACTAATTTTTCCAACATTTGGGACATTCTGGTGGATTAAATAAATTCTTCCCTGCTAGAAGAGGGGAGGGGACCAGGGCAAGAGGGGTGGGGGAGTAAGGGGTACAAACTATTAGGTATAAGACAAGTTACAAAGATACTGTACAACAAGGGGACTATAGCCTATAGTTTATAATAATTTTAAATGGAGTATAACCTTTAACAATTGTGAATCACTATATTGTACACCTGTAACATATAATATTGTACAATAACTATACATCAAACCAGTCGATCCTAAAGGAAATCAACCCTGAATATTCACTGGAAGGACTGACGCTGAAGCTCCAGTACTTTGGCCACCTGAGTTGGTAAAGAGACAACTCAGTGGAAAAGACTCTGATTCTGGGAAAGATTGAAGGCAGGAGGAGAAGGGGGTGCCAGAGGATAAGATAGTTGGATGGCATCATCAACTCAGTGGACATGAGTTTTAGCAAACTCTGGGAGACAGTGAAGGACAGGGAAGCCGGGCTACAGTCCATGGGGTCGCAAAGAGTTGGACACGACTGACTGAACAATGACAACAACAAATACATCAATTTTTAAAAGTACCAAAGGGAAGAGAGCCAAAGATTTTAAACTGAACTTTAAAAAAAAAATAAGAAAAAACTAATTTCCTTTGCTTCTAAAACACAAAAAATTAAAAAAAAAATTATTCCCTACTAGAATGCAAGCATGGGTGGCCCCAAGACCCAGAGTAGCTCCTGCTCATAGTAGGTGTTCAATATACAGATGCTAAATTGCTGAGAGTCATGGGGTCTTCTTGTGGAACGGATGTGCACCAGGTTGAAATATGAACAATGTACGGAATAAAGTGGAGTCCCTGCCACGGGACTGCTCTGGCCCCTCTCCCCCCACATTACTTCAGAAGCACAGCATCTGGAGACGTTTGCATGCCCTGACTCTGTAGGCTGGGGTCCCTGGACCCCGAAGAGCATACCGCTGGGGATTAAGAATAGAAAAGAATAACTGTACTGTACACAGAATTAGAAGGTGAGGAAAAAGCTCTAGTGGAAAACTGATAACGTCACAGGCTGGAACCTCCCCTTCCAGGTCCCGATGGGGAGAAGAGCTGGTCCAAGACCTACCCTTCCTGTGGGGGCCTGCTGCAGTCCCCGATCGACCTGCACGATGACATCCTGCGGTACAACGCCAGCCTCGGGCCCCTGGCCTTCCAAGGCTACAACCAGTCTGCCAGTCCGCAATTTGCCCTCACCAACAATGGCCACTCAGGTGAGGGGCGGCGCCGGAGACCAGCAGGCTGGGCCTCCCCTGGCTCCCTGGCCTCTTGAGTCTGCCGGGTGGGGGTTCAGGGGGGCGTTCTGATGAGGCGCCCAGGAAGCAGAGCAGAGAGGAGCCCTTGGGCCACTCTCTGCGGGAGATGCTGCAGGCCCTGGGCTCAGGTGGTTCTGCTGGGAAAGTGCCTCTTAGAAGCAGCACATCTGTTGGGCTGGGATGGGGATGGGGTGGGGAAAGGCTTGAGCCCCTTGACCTATTGATATGGTATGAGAGTGAATTCTGGGTCCTCATGAATGACTCAAGGGGTCACACAGTTCACTGGGGGGCTCGCCCAGGAGTCAGACCAATCTGAGTTTGAATCCTGGCTTGACTACATATAAGTCATGAGACTATGGATAGGAATTTTAAACTCGTGAGGTTTCATCTGGAAAATGGGCATATTGACAGGTACTGTAAAGACTAGAGATTCTGTATGTTAAGATCCAGAATAGAGAGAAGCTTCATAAGTAGCCATTGTTGTTGTTGTTGTTGTTGTTGTTGTATAATTCTCAGCTTGGCAGACACTTCACTGTAGGTTCCATCTTCTTGGCCAAGTGCGTAATGCATAGATATGTGAACATCCATCTGTTGGCTAAATTAGCTCCTGCCATCACTTCCCAAGGGGAGCCAAGAAGGTGCTGCTGCCACTGGAATTGCTTTGTGGAAGGGGGACGTTCTCAGAGAAAGAGCCCAGGTTTCTGAGCCACACCTCTCTGGTTCCCACCTCGCTGCATCCCCCTGCCCGTCTGGGCCCTGGGCAGGCGATGGCAACCTGCTCTCAGGCAGCACCCAGCTGGCCAGGGCTCTGACCAGCTCCTCTCCCTGCAGTGAAGGTGAAACTGCCCAAGGACATGCAGGTCTGGGGCCTCGGGGCCCGCTACAATGCCTCACAGCTGCACCTGCACTGGGGGGACAAGAACGACCCTCATGGCTCCGAGCACACTGTCGGCGGGAAGCACTTTGCCGCCGAGGTGAGTGGGGTGGCCCAACTGGCAGGGGATTCCTGGCGGCGGGTGGTCTGGCACTCTTCCACTTGGCTGGTGTGCAGAGAAGACCAGAGCATGGCGGGTGGGGTGGGGGGTGGCCCTCATGCTCTGCACACCCACCCCAGCTCTGCCGACAGCACAGGGAGGCAGAGCCACTCCAGCCACGCTGCAGCTCATCTGTGGTGGCCCGCTTCCCTTCCTTTCCTGAACTTGCTGACTTTGTCTCCAAGTCTTTTACTGGGTGATGCTACTCCAGAGGCAGGGCTTCCAGGGTGGCACGGGGTGGGGGGGCACACGCGCGCCTTTTCTAGACATCACCCTTCTGGGCACACAGGTTAAGATCCCACCAGCTTGTCTGGCTGACCCATCCCACTGCCGAGTCATACTGGGCTAAACACGCCCCCAACTTCTCAGCTTTTGTCACACATCATGCTGTTTACACGGGTCTTTCCTGTTTACACCCCATCTTTCCTTTCCCTGGGCATGGGTTGTGCTTGGAGCTTGGGGACCTGGGTTCAGGGTCACTCTTTTCTACCTAGCCACAAATCAAGGGATGACTGGCATTATAACACACAGGGAATCGTGGCAAGCAGAGACTCACTGAGGATAGCTTGGGACATCACCACAGTGCTGTGCTATGTTGCCTGGAGGTGCTACCCCCAAATACCAAAGAAAACAGGAAGAGGAGCGAGAGCTTTGCTCCTGCACTGCAAGTGTGCAGTGGAGGGTGGGGGTGGGGGGTGGTTGAATGGCTCCATTTCACTGCTCAACTGGGATTGCACTTGGGGGTGTGGTTCTGAATGTTTACAGGGCAAGAAATACAAGGAGATAAATTCTACTGATCAGCCAATGGAGCCCATGATAAATATTGACACAAGCATTCTCCTCTGTTTTTAAATGCTGAACTGCTTAAGATTTTAGTCTAATTAGAGTTTTAAGAGGTGGAGGGGCTGTAACTCTGGCCTAATAGGATGGCGCTACTGGAGCTACATGTATTTCAGACCAGGTCCTTCTCTGAACCTCCAGGACTTTGTTTCTTTCAGCCTAATTGCGATGAGGAAGCCTCTATTTTCCCAAGGGGAGTAAAGGAATTAGGGTATAGGGTGAGAGGATTTAGGCATTTAAAAATAGTCACTGTATTTTCTGCTATTAAGCCACATCATGAGACCAAGAGCATGGTGAAGATGGACTATTAATGTCAATAATACAGAAAAAAAAATCAGTGAAAGTGAAAGTGTTAGTCACTTAGTCGTGTCCCACTCTTTGCGACTCACCAGGCTCCCTCCTCTATCCATGAGATTCTACAGGCAAGAAGATGGAGTGGGTTGCCATTCCCTTCTCTAGGGGATCTTCCTGACCTAGGGATTGAAGCCAGGTCTGCTACATTGCAGGCAGATTCTTTACCACCCAAGCCACCAGGGAAGGTGACCCTAAAATGGCAGATTCTTTATGGAAGTGAAGTCGCTTAGTCGTGTCTGACTCTTTGCGACCCCATGGACTGTAGCCCACCAGGCTCCTCTGTCCATGGGATTCTCCAGGCAAGAATACTGGAGTAGGTTGCCATTTCCTTCTCCAGGGGATCTTCCCGACCTAGGGATCAAACCCAAGTCTCCCGCATTAGAGGCAGATGCTTCAACCTCTTAGTCACCAGGGAAGGTTCAAAAAAATTCGTTATGGAGGGCCCTTGAAAGTGTAACAATTTTTCTGGATTGAGTTTATATATGAAGACTCTGGTGGGAACTTCCCTGGTGGTTTAAGACTTTGAGCTTCCAATGCAGGGGGTGTGGGTTCAATCCCTGGTCGGGGAAATATGATCCCTCATGCTGTGCAGTGTGGCTAAATAAATACATAAAAGTAAAATTAAAAAAGATATGCCTCTCTCAATCCTCTCCTCGGGGAACGCCTTCTGTTTGTATTAGTCTTCACCTCCTCTTGATTTCATCTGAACAAGTGAGAAAAGTGCTGAAACTGAACACAAGCTCAACGGTCAGCATTAAAAAGAAACAGGGATATGGGACCTTTGGGGTTTTAGCCACATAGAGCTCTGCACCATTTCATAAAGCAGTGCCAGGACAGGATGGTGTGGGGGAGTGCAGAGGCTACATCTTTTGGGGGTAAAGATGAGGAAGCAGGAGCCCCTAAGAAATCCTTCATAGGGGACCAATGAAAAGAAGAACTAATGGGATTAATTTTTTCCATTAGAAAAGGCCACTTGAAAAGTGGGAAACATTGAGCTCTATTTATTAAAATATGCTTGAATTCTATTTATAATCACATAAGATGGATCATCAAAAAAGCAAGAGAGTTCCAGAAAAACATCTATTTCTGCTTTATTGACTATGCCAAAGCCTTTGACTGTGTGGATCACAAGAATCTGTGGAAAATTCTGAAAGAGATGGGAATACCAGACCACGTGACCTGCCTCTGGAGAAATCTGTATGCAGGTCAGGAAGCAACAGTTAGAACTGGACATGAACTACAGACTGGTTCCAAATAGGAAAAGGAGTACGTCAAGGCTGTATATTATCACCCTGCTTATTTAACGTATATGCAGAGTACCTCATGAGAAATGCTGGAATGGAGGAAGCACAAGCTGGAATCAAGATTGCCGGGAGAAATATCAATAACCTCATATATGCAGATGACACCATGCTATGGCAGAAAGTGAAGAAGAACTAAAGAGCCTCTTGATGAAAGTGAAAGAGGCAAGTGAAAAAGTTGCCTTAAAGCTCAACATCCAGAAAACTAAGATCATGGCATCTGGTCCCATCACTTCATGGCAAATAGATGGGGAAACAGTGGAAACAATGGCTGACTTCATTTTTCTGGGCTCCAAAATCACTGCAGATGGTGACTGCAGCCATGAAATTAAAAGACGCTTACTCCTTGGAAGGAAAGTTATGACCAACCTAGACAGCATATTAAAAAGCAGAGACACTACTTTGCCAACAAAGGTCCATCTAGTCAAGGCTGTGGTTTTCCAGTGGTCATGTATGGATGTGAGAGTTGGACTGTGAAGAAAGCTGAACACAGAAGAATTGATGCTTTTGAACTGTGGTGTCGGAGAAGACTCTTGAGAGTCCCTTGGACTGCAAGGAGATCCAACCAGTCCATCCTAAAGATCAGTCCTGGGTGTTCACTGGAAGGACTGATGTTGAAGCTAAAGCTCCAATACTTTGGCCGCCTGATACGAAGAGCTGACTCATTAGAAAGGACTCTGATGCTGGGAAAGATTGAGGGCAGGAGAAGGGGATGACAGAGGATGAGACTGTTGGATGGCATCATCGACTCAATGGACATGGGTTTGGGTGGACTCTGGGAGTCGGTGATGGACAGGGGGGCCTGGTGTGCTGTGGTTCACGGGGGGTCGCAAAGAGTCGGACACAACTGAGTGACTGAAGATGGAAAAAGAGATTAATGAAGAAAAGAAAAGAGATAAAATCTCAGTGTGTTATGGTCTCAAGAGGCAAAGAATCAACAAAAATACATGTGATCATATATAGAGAGATCGTCTACTAATACAGTTTTTTTTTTTGAGGACAGGTGATGCCACCTTGAGGATTAAAAATCAGGCTAAACATTGTCAGAGAGACTTCCCTGGCGGTCCAGGGTTTAAGATTTAGCTTTCCAGTGTTGGAGGTGTTGGTTCCATCCTGGATGGGAAGCTAAAATCCCACATGCCTCGTGACTAGAAAACCAGAACATAAAACAACAGAAGCAATACTGGAACAAATCCAAGACTTAAAAGTGGTCCACATCAAAGAAAAACAGAACCGAAAAGCCTTTCAGAGCTTGTCATAATAATGTCTTGATGATTCCTAGACTGTTTTTTTTTAAGCTTTTTTTTTAGAGCATTTTAGGTTCTAGAGCATTTAGAAAAATGGAGAGGAAGTACAGAGATTTCCATATACTCTTTGCCCCCAGCAACATGCATAATCTCCCCCATTATCAGCATCACTCATCACAGTTCACCTAGATTTTTTAACTCCCAAATTTCTCAAAAACATCTCTTTTCTTCACTCTCATCATGACAAGTAATTGCTACTTTGGGGGAAAAAAAAAATGAGTTTAAAGTGGTATTTTGGAGTCTACATTCATGGAGTAACATTTCTGTTGCTTGGTCTCTTCAAATATGACTGATAAAACCTTTATAATAACCATGCTGTGACTGTCTCCACCTGAGAGGTCAATGCATGTCCTGCTCTAGCTACAAATATGATGAACTTACAGTTGGAGGCTTACTGTCTCAACCTTCAGTTCCAAGTATAGAGTGGCCAGGCTGAGGTTGGGCAAATCATATGGGACCATTTTGCCCCAGGTTCCAGAAAAAGCAGGAAAAATGACAAGGGAGAAGTGCTCCAAAGTATCCAGGTGTTTTCACGGCTGGTACAAAAGCCCGTTTGTTCACTTATTCAGGATCTGCTGTGCACCTGGTTATGTTTCAGGCACTAAGTTAGATACTGGCATACAATGAGGAACAAGATGGACAGACTGCCCTGGTGGAGTGTGTAGTCTAGAGAACTGAGGGAAAAGAGAAAGCTGGAGTGGCCACGGGGTGAGGGTCTGAGGCCTAATCTAGCTGGAGGTGGAGGTCCCTCCTATTGGATCCCAGTCTCCTGTAGAAGTCAGAGGTTCCCACGAGTCGCTATCCCTGATGGACAGCAGCTCGTCTCATCTCTCCCACTGCAGCTGCATATTGTCTATTACAACTCGGACCGGTACCCCAATGACAGCGTCGCCAAGGACAAGCCAGAAGGCCTCGCGGTCGTAGCTGTTCTCATAGAGGTAAGAGATGTTGAGAAGGACTTTATGTGAGATTTAAAGTCAGGAGGACGTCAGACTCAGCATTTGGTTCCATGCACACCTGCCCCGTTTCAGCTGTGTCTTGACTCTAGAGCAGGGGGTATTCTCCCATAGGGTTCCTTCTCTCTTGGCCTAGAGGCAGCACTCTGTGTGGCTGGACAGCAGAAAGGGGCATGTCGTAGGTGATGCTGGAAAACTCGGTCCTAATCCCCAGCCCTACTGTACAAGCATGGAATTGCCTGGTTACACAGACCTGTGGGGGTAGGGGACTCATTCACTGCTGCTCCATCCAGATACCTGAACCCCTCATACAGTTCCCAGTATCCAAGCTCCATCTTTCATCTGGGCCCTGGAATAAGTTATTTTCTGAATCCCAGAAAATGGGACTACCTCCTGATTCACTTGCATTGTTTCCCCCAGTGAGACCGCACATATGTCGTTTTTCCACGTGCTTACTTGCCTGACTTGGCTGGCATTCACTCAAGCTCCCTTAAGTCCTGATGAGAGAACACGTGATTTGGGGCCTTCAAGGTCACAGACAATCAGGAGCACAAGCTATAACTCTTGCCCTGGGATAATCAACCCNGAGTGTGTGCCTGGCGAGTCACGTCTGACTCTTTGTGACCTCATGGACTGTAGCCCAGCCAGGCTCCTCTGTCCACGGGGTTCGCCAGACAAGAATACTGGAGTGGGCTGCCATTTCCTCCTCTAGGGGATCGCCCTGACACAGGGATCAAACCCACGTCGCTTATGTCTCCCTCACTGGTAGGCAGGTTCTTTACCACTGGCGCCACCTGGGAGACCCTCAAGAAGCTTAGGCTAGTGCACAACTGGGGAATGGAATCCACAGCAATCATCTCTAACCCTCTCATTTCTTAGGTGATGAAAGTGAGGGTTAGAGAGGCAAGGAGACTTTGGGGTCACCAGCTGGTGAGTGGCACAGCAAAGGCCCAAGGGGGAGCTGAATTCCAAGTCACTGCTTGTGTCTCTGCTCCGCAGCTCAAATTCATCAGGAGGAAGCATCGTTGCCCAGGAGGCGGGTCTGCCTGCTGGCTCACAGCCCCACCGCCTTCAGGAGCCCAGCAGAGCTCCCATTGCTGCTCCTCCCTTTTTACTACAGACTACCTGAATAACCTCAATATATGACAGCAAATAGGCAGACAGGAATAAAGTCATGATGAATCAAGAGAGGAAATGACTGGGGAGGCAGTAATGTTTTAACCCAGAAACTGCCTTGGAAACAGTTATGTAATCTGTGTGCATGAAAATTCCATGAAACTAGCAGTCAGATGACTTGTGAGGTTCTTGCCTGCCTCTTTCTGTTCCTTTTGATGGGACCATCAGACTAAGCCCCAGGCCCCTCTAATTAGACTGGGCTCTGAATGAGGCTTGGGAGAGGAATGCAGTCTCTTTGGAAGGTGGGGGAGCCTTTTGACACCCCAGGTTTCGCTCCCTGCAGGGCAGATTTCACATGCAATCAGGAGCTGACAGTACACACCCTTCCGGTGGCCCAGGGAAGTGGGAAGACACATAGGTCATTACTCAGACACCCGCGGGGCGGGGCCAGCTTTCAGCTCTCCCAGCACCTTCTCAGGGGTCTCCTGCCGGGCCTCAGACGTGAGATCTGGCCGTCCTTTCCCGTGAGGTCAGGCAAGGGGGCATCACTCTGCCTTCGGGGGTGTTTCTGCTCTTTCCCTACAGCTGATGAAGTTGGAGACAGACCTGTACTGCACACACATGGATGACCCGTCCCCCAGAGAGATGGTCAACAACTTTCGGCGGGTCCAGAAGTTTGACGAGAGGCTGGTGTATGTCTCCTTCCAACAAGGTAAGGAGATGTGGTGTGTGGGCAGTGTGGTGCCATGATGTCTGTTCCGTATGAAGTCAGGTGCCCTGCCCTTGGGCATTGTCACTCATGTCCTTAGGAGGTGGGTTAAGGGCACTCTGGCTGCCAAAGGAGCCAGGTATGTGAGGAGCTACTGAGTGTGGGCTTCCTGAGGTCTCCCTTCACTGACCTTGACTTCCTTGAGCCTTTGAAGAGAAGCACGAGCCAGGCACAGGGACTCCAGGCACATGGACCAGAATCCTCCTTAAGTCTGGGTGTCTCCCACAGACGGAGGAGAGAGAGACACAAGTAGGACCCTTTTCCTGAGGTCAAACACTGGACTTCTTACAGGCATTCTGGGCATCAAGGCCCATCTTTAGCCTTGCCAGGTGATTCATGGCACTAGCACCCCAAGGTCCAGAGCTTCTCCTTTTAGAAAATGGACATAACCCACGTCTGAGCACAAGCAGCTCATGGTCTAATGTCGCAGGGCCCGTTAGACAAGAGAGCGCCTTCAGGACCGCCTTTTGTCTCATCTCCCTGAATCTATACTGCATGAGACGTAATAGTTTGGTTTCTTCCTGAGCTGCGGAAGCTCAGTTCTTCCCTCTAAATATGTAACCAGAACTCCCAGATGGACATTTAACATCTTGACTTGCTCTGTATCTACATGAAGATGGCTGGAGGCCCCGGGAAGGGGGAAAGAGGCCCACGCTCTTCAAATCTCCAAGTTCACTTTCTCACTGTCGACTCTTGAGTGGTCAGGAGAGGGGTCGCTCCATGGAAGTTCCCCATTACAACAGTCTCTTTTCCTATTCTTCTAAACGAAGTGGGTAGTAGTCAAGGTTACACGGAAATACTTCAATTCCTAAATAAAATAAAACTCTCCCTAGAGAGAAGGGACTCTGCCAACATAGGTTAGGCAGAATTTTGCTTGTGCTCCAAGGGTAACAGTCAGTTCTGTTCTTTTGCACTAAGTCTCCTCAAGTCACAGAGGACAGGGTGACAGGACATCCTCCCCACCCGCACCTCCCAGTTGGGAGACTCAGGTTCAAGGTCACAGCTTGTTTCCTCCTGGCTGTATGATGTAGGAAAATAATGTCCCTTCTTTGGCCTTGGTTCCCTCAGCTATAAAGTGACAGGCTGGACTAGGTGAGCTAACATCCTTTCCGCGCTAACATGTTCTAAGTGGATACTAACAACTGCCCATCCTGACTTTACATTGCAGGGACAGTGTGTGAGGGCAGTTACAGAGGATCAGAAGAAACCGTGCAGAAACTTGACATCCAAAAGTAACCCCCACGTGTACAATGAACATGGGGATAATTAGCCATCTTCTTAGACCGGCTCAGGTCTAAGCTGGCGCCTGTAGAGCGGCAAGTGCAAGCAGGCTGGTGGCAGAGCGCTTCAGTAGACCTTCCCAGGCAGGCTGGGGGAGCTTGAGGGGCCTTGAAGCAGACGGGCTTCCGCCTAGGACATTGGAGATCACAGCCCAAAGGCAGCTTTGCACCACCTGTCCTGCATAGCTCACCTGGAGCTATTGTTCCCAGAAGCAGGGCTGGGCTCGCTCCTTGGAGTGAGAATCCATGAATGTCCAAGGCAAACCTGTCCACTTGGAGGCTGATTATAGAAACTTGGCTAGAATTCTCCCCTCCCTCTCAAGTTCCAAAGACTCGGGCAGCTAAGGGGGCTGTTTCCCCAAGAAGCAGGGCTGAGTCAGCCCCAAAGAATGAAGAACCAAACCTCATCCTCCCAGGGGCACCTGCCATTCACAAGAGCCTCCCCACACCAGTGTGGAGCAGGTCAAACACTGTAACGTGCCCTTCGGGTTGATGGGGTGAGCTTGTCAGCAGGAACCTTGAGTAATTCGGACTCAAATTGTCTGCATGCTCTTTCACTGGGACATGTCTATAATTAGGGGCTGGTTTAATTCAGGGTCTTCTCTGAAAGTTAACAGGAACTATGCACTTGGACAATGAACACTCTGCAGTTTTCTGCCAGGAGAAAAGGAATGTTAAGAAAATCCTTTAAGAAACAAAGTACATGGACTTTGAGAGAGGGGAATCTAGGGTTTAACCAAACTGGAACAACTGGGACTGAATCACTTAACTGGACCCTGCTTTTTCCTTAACCATGCTAGAAAAGGAACACAGAACTTGGTTTCTGTCCTTAAGAGGTATAGAGTCTCTGGCAGCCCTGGGGTAGGCTGTCTTAGTCTTGGTATGTCAATATTGACTTTCGGAGCTGGATAATCTTGTGGCGGCTCTCCTATGCACTGTAGGATGTTGGGCAGCATCCTTGACCTCTACCCATTAGATACCAGTAGCATGTCCACCTGTGACAGCCAAAATGTCTCTAGACATTGTCAAGTGTCTCTGGGGAGGAGGAGCAAAGTTGCCCCTGATTGAGAACCACTGCCCCAGCCATTTGTACAATGACTCTCCCAGGCCCAAGACTTTCCCCCACTCAAAACACAGAATTCTAGGGTTTTATATCACATGCCCTGGTCTTCATTCTATTCTAACCCTGTTTCCCATCTTTTAAAATTTGAGTATAAGTGGGTAGGTCCAAGGCTAAGAGATACAGATAAGATAGAACTATTCACCTTTAAGGAAGCAAACAAATCTCTCCAGCAGGGGTCCAGATGCCTCTGAGGCAACAGCCTGAATCCCCTCATCATTCTGCTCCGTCCCTTCTTTCTGCATTTTTTTCTCTCATGTATGTTGTTTCTTCCTGTCTTTGGTTAAAATGCCCACTTCTTTGGAGAGAAGTGAAAGTTGTGTCAGGGCCTTTTTTTTTCAGCTCTTAAAAAAGTGCCTCTTCCAGGTGGCACAAATGAGTCTTGAGCTGAGGCGGGGCGGCAAGACTCATGTCCTCAAGATGGGGTCTCGGAGAAAACCCACCCTGAGAGCATCCAGATCTCACAGGAGTCAGGTGCCCCATGTGAGGAAGAAGAAAGATGGCCGAGGCAGAGTTATACAGCCCAGGGGCTTGCGTCTTGGTTCTGAGAAACTTCCCAGCTGAAGACATCAACACTGGGCTCATAGGGTAGAAAACCCAGACCGATTAAACCCAAATACTGATGTTATCAGGCTCTGTTCTCAACGTGTCAGGGCAAGGGAAACTCGATGGACAAGAAGGAGCCAAAAAGTTTCTATAATCATGTCTTTAGTGGGTTTGAGCTGAGCTAGTGCATGTTCCATACCTCGCAGCCAGGAGCCAGCTGAGGCGACCCTTAGACAAGACAGCCGGGCGGTCGCGGGGTAGGGCTTTCACACTCAGCCAAGCTGTAGAGTAGCATGGTGAGAATCTGCTTGATCCTCAGGGACCTGGGTAATTTCATAAAATGTTTTAAAGAGAGAGAGCGAAAAAAAATCTTACAATGCTAAGATGGCTAATTATCTAATTTTCTGAGACCAGAATGTATGCTTTGTGGTTATCGACCTTGTGTCTCTAAAAGTTCCTATTTATAAATAAACTCTATTAGATGAAAAACTATCAATTCTTCCCAGTAACCAAATGAAAGACCGGAAGAGTTCCCACCTACGAATCCCTCTCCACACACACAGGGTCTGAAGGAATAATCATCAAATGTGCTGAGAAATGGAGTCCTGCAGTTCATCACGCCACGTGTTACTGAGTACGCCCCACGTTAGCCCCACGTTTCTCTTCCACGGTGAAGAGAACACCTCGCCAGGGATGTTCTCTTCACTTCCAGCAAGCCTCTGGCCCAGACAGGAGGAAAAGGGGTCAGGCAGAAACCTGGGACCACCATTCATGGTCCAGCATCAGCTGAGCCTTCCAGGGTGTCTCCCCTGCCTCCCCCACACTGCCCTGTGGGGTCTTCTGCAACACGGCAGGTGCTTCACGTGTGCACGCTACAGACTTTTTCACACACGGGTCCCTCAGTCTGGGATGCCCTGCACCTCTCCCACCTGGAAAATTCTGTTAGGACCCAACTCTAATCATATCCTGCCGTCCTTCCCCATTCCCCCAAGGGTGACCTATAGTCTCCTGCTCGGCCAGAACAGAACTTGGCCAGAACTCCAGTAAAATATACAGTTCTTGGCATAACACAGAGTAATGATCTATTATCATGTACAAAAAAAAAAAATTACATTATCCATAGACCACAAGCCCCTAGAGCAGGGACGATGGGCATCTTACACACTTTTTGTGCCTGGTGCTCAATGCAAGTTTGAAAGGATGGAGCCGACTCAGCTCCCTTCCCGTCCCCAACCAGTGTCTTCTCTGAAGAACCATCTGAACAGAAGCCTGACTGGCTGTCAAGTTTTAGTTTTAGGAAGTCTTATTTTGCTTTGCTGTCAATTTGCCAACAGCACTGAAATCAATCTGCTTGTTGAGGAACACGTAAAGATCAGAAGGTAGCTGTCAAGTGTCAGAGGCCTGGGAGGGAGCTGCTGACAGGTGCTGTCTGGCCTTCTGTCCTCTCTGACCTGACGGGGATGAGAGGTCCCAGCACTAAATCCTGCGGCCCAGACAGCCTGACCCACCACAGGGAGCAGAGAGCATGAAGCGCCTGGTGCTGCATAGTAACCCCTGCCCATTGTGCCAGGGTTTAGGCCCCTCAGAGCAACATGGCCCTCTCTTCTGGGCCGGCATTCCTGCAATCTGGAAGCCAAAGCCCTCAGACCCTAACGTGTAATCTGGTGGTCTCCTTTGGGCAGACTTATTTGTAGAAGTTATTTAATAGGTTCCATTGTGTTAAGAAAAAACTCCAGTAAAATATATCCTTTTAAGATGTTATGCTCTGTGGTTATAGAGGGCATCTTCTTTTACTTTTCTTAACAGAACATCTCCAAAGAGAGGACCAGCATTTCAGTTGCTTGAGTCTATGACTTATATTAAGCATGATAATAAGGATTTTACCAGCTGAAACTGGATTTTATATAAACTCTCAAATCCCTGCTACACCCAAATGCTCCCTGCCTCTTTTATAAGACTGGAGCCTGCTAAAGACATATGCAATGTGCACATATGTAATCACTACAGAACATGCCACCTACCAAAACAACCCATACTTTATGAAAAGGACTATATTCCTTTTTATTCAAAATTCTGTTTGAATAAGCAGAATTGCAAATATACCTAGAAATTGCTAGACTTGTTCCAGGAACTTTGAGCTATATACAGGAGGTGTTTGTTCCTCCTGCTGGACTTTTCTGAGTGTGCACTTGAGGCTCCAGAAGACCTCACATGCAGTTAACCAGCCTCTCTCGGTCCAGCAAGATACCAGTGGAAGACGCAGCTCCTGAGCCAGCCAGAACAGGTAGTTGTACCCTATGGCGAGCAGCCTGTCGATCTCGGGGGTCTGAACCTTCCCCAGTGAGGCATGTGGCACTGGGGATCTTCCATATCTGTGTGATTCCTTCTGTGTGTAGTACGGTCCCACCTCTGCTTGCTCTGACTCACACCAGAGCCCTGTCTGGAGAGCAGGCGGCTCTCCCATGTCTGTACCGTGTGCAACCCTTCTACCAGCTCAGGAGCCCCTTTAATGCACTCGCATCCTGTGGCTCTCGGGGGCCACTGCCATCAACCAGCCTGTCTTGTTCTTCCTGTCCGTTCTTCTGTGGGAACTCCCTGTCTCATTCGCTGTTCAGAAACCATTTCTTTGTTTAATCAATCTGCAAATGAATCTCTGCCCCTCCCTGCACCATCTTTGATGCCCATTCTTGGCACCATTCCTGGGGCTCTGCAGGGATGCAGGTTTTCGCTTCTCTCACTGGGTGCTAGTTTTCCAGTCTCCCATCAGTTCTCCTGGTGCCTTTTGTGGCAGGCTACAGTCTACAGGGTTGCAAAGAATCGGACATGACTGAAGCGACTTGGCATGCATGCATGCTTGCCCTGCAGTTATCAGATGCTCTGACTTCTGCTTCCACTGGGACCTAAGCCTTATGCTGCATCCAGTTCCACAGAGGAGCCCGGCTCCCCGAGGCTTGGTGCTGTCTCACCTGCAGGGGAGAGCATCCAACATCACCGTCCCGTCCTGGGCTTCCTGGGCTTCCTGGCAGGCAGAATTCCTACCAGGTGCTGCCCTCGCCACCACCTCTCTTCCCAAGTGGCTTACATGCTTCACTTGCTCAGTCAAACTGCTTTGTTTTTGCCGCATCAAACACTTGGCTGTGAAGCCTCTCTCCCAGAATTTGGGGATTTCCTCGTCTTCCACCTGCTTGGTCTTGTTTCACTGTTTCTGAGGAGAGGCAACTTAGGCCCTAACCAGTCATCATCCAGAAGCAAGGAACCCACCTTAGAGCCCTGGATTAAATTAAGCTATTGTTTATAGGGCCTAAAACAGCTAAGGACACTGCTCAGTGACGCAGGAAAATCAGACTCTCCTTCCAGAACAGCCACCCAGCTGGGTCACGTGCTCTTGAGAAAAGCCTCAAGCCTGGAGCCTTGCTTCTGGAGGCTTTGCTCTGCTCCCTAAGACCATGGCCTGGGGGCACCTCCTCCAGCCCTGGAGATGGGC
The DNA here is from genome assembly GCA_006410675.1 of Oreotragus oreotragus. Lineage (NCBI taxonomy): Eukaryota > Metazoa > Chordata > Mammalia > Artiodactyla > Bovidae > Oreotragus > Oreotragus oreotragus. Next base: position 149,769 of record SJYX01013549.1, on the reverse strand, counting down.
TCTCAGCTCTCTGGGGACCTGCCTGGCTCTCAGGATCTTCAAGGTGACTGTGAAAGTGACAATTTTAGAAACATCCAGTTTGGACAGCTTACCCAAGTGGTCAGGCTTACTAGTAACCATCTTACATGGCAAGAACTAGTTTGGTACCACAAGCATCTGGAGCTTTAGGAACAAAGAACAAAAGTGCATTTCATCAGAAAGGATTGGGAAAAAAAAAAAACATGACCAGTTGGGGTTCTTTCCGGTGGTGGTTGTTTTTAAGGTCCTGGAGGCCTTGGTTACCTTTGCACGCATGTATGCGTGCTAAGTCGCCGCAGTCGTGTCCGACTCTGTGCGACCCTATGGACAGCGGCCCCCAGGCTCCTCTGTCCACAGGATTCTCCAGGCAAGAGAGTGGAGTCGGCTGCCATTTCCTTCTCCAGAGGAGAAGACAGTGAAGGTCAGATATCCCCGGTAAAGGCAGGGGCTTGTGGCCCAGAGCTGGACACTATGCAGAAATGGGGCAGCCAGATCTCAGTAACGTTAAGAATTTGAGATGCCTGTACCACAACTGAAGACAGAGCTTTTTACAGTGGACTCCCTTCTGAGCAGCACTCCTAGATAGTTCTATTATCTGGTATGCCTAAACTTCTGAATATTTTCCAACTGATGCTCTAAACACCTCCAAGGTTCTGCAGGTGCTCCAAAATCAAGGAAGTTAACATCATGCCTGGTAGTGTTTTGGTGTTAGCCTATATTTTATAACAGTTATTTAAAAATTGGTGATCCATAGTTAGGCTCAATGATGGCTCCAGTAATCTTATTAACTGGAATATCCCATTCTCCCAATAGGGTCAGTGGTCAGAGCTCATTATATAACCAAAACCAAAATGGGGGCAATAGAATCTAATCACCCATGATGAAACAGCCCACTGACCAACTCTCTGATGCAAGATCACCAGGATGTTTCAATGCAACCTCAACATTTCATAGAGTTTCATGATGACCAGCTATCCAAACTCTTAGGTTTTAGTAGGATTCAAAATCCTTTAGGTTACCTTAGGTACCTTAGGTTACCTTTAGGTACCTTGAACAAAACAAAACACCAAGTTATAGTGTGCAGAGGCCACAGGCCATGTAGAGAACAGAGTATATGCTGTATAAACACTTGATGCCCTCCCCAGGGGGAGACTCATGTCCTGAGGGTCTCCCCAAGCCACAGACTGGTCCTTGTGTTCAGGGCAGGGAATCAGGCCAGGTGAGCCACGTTCTCTGCCACCCAAGGGGCTGCGGGCTGCCAGTGGTGGCTGGCAAGAGCCAAGAGAACAGGCCACCCTGTTCTTTGTGGATGGCTCCTAACCATACCTGCTCCAGTCATCCTTACAACAGCCTGGGGCCACCCAGGAAGCCAGACCAAGGGCTCCTAGAGCCCAGGCTTGGACCAATGAGGTTACAGACTCAGTATGAGATTGTGGAAGAAGATAGTAGGGAAAGAAGATGGGGCTGATAGCTCCAGGAGAATCAGCCCGACTTGAAGGGGCCAGATGGCAGGAGAAGGGGTGAGCAAAACCTCACTCTCCAGTCTTAGGTCTGGTTCCTCGGGGTGTCAAGTGCCCCAGGGGGAGGTGGTCCCTGGCCCTCTGCTGGCATCTCATACTTGTTCGGGTCTCTGTCACCTCAGGAGGCTATGTGGGCACAGGCTCTCAAGAGTGTCTGGCTGGGTGTCTACCATCTGCACAACTCCAGCTTCCAGTGTGAACTGGAATACCCACCCCCCCCACACACACCAAACACACACATAAGCTAGAAGTTTCTACTGAGATCAGAAACCAGTGGATAAGCAAGTCTGTGTAAGCAGAGACTTTCTGTAGATGGAGGGTATGACTGGGAGGAGGAATAGTTTTGAGAGCCTGCAAGCAGCTGGGGTAACCTGGGGGATTCATGACTGGGCTCCTCTGTATTACCTGCGAGAACAGATTCACCCATGGCCCTCCCTGGGGAGGTCCTTAGCAGGCTGACTATAAGCTTTCTCCTTAGATCGCTGGGCACAATTTCAGCCCCACTGAAGACCTCTAACTCACCCCATTCATCCCCAACAATAACTCATGGAAGAGGACACAGTCCTCTGGTTCCACACACCAGAGAAGGGACGCTGGTATGGTGGATGGGTTTCTCCAGTTTGTCCAGTGGAACCAAAGTGAAAACAAAACCAAACCACAATAACACTGGATGGGGATGGATGCGGAAGTCTGGTAACAGGTTCTAACCAAGCTCTGCCAGCCCAAGCCAGCCAGCACCTAGAAAGTTATTTGCTGAGGATGAGAGGCGGCTGCCAGGGAAGCAGATAAGAGCCCACCCAGATAGACTCTGATTCTTACCCTCGCTCACCTTTCACGTTGGCCACATTGGATGAAAAGCTGAAGTCTTACCCGAGTACAGAGACTGCAATGATAAAGGAGCATGGGGGGAGGGTTCATGGTGTGAGTTCCCTGTGTGGGCAATTCCCTTCACCTGAGCCAAGAGGGAGCATCCCCAGAAGGGCTGCATTAGCCCCGTACCTCCAACCAACCAAAGGGAGTGCGTCAGTCAACACACTGGTCAGATCTGCCATGGTTTGCCTCGGTTAACTTCCAATCTTTTCCTCTCCCCTCCAAAGTGCCAGACCCTCCCTGCACAGGACTGAGTCCGGGTATGTAGCCGGCCGGCCGTGCATGCTGCAGCTGGGTGATCACTGTGATTCTCGGTGTGATCTGGGCCTCTGAGACTTCCAGCTCATCCTCTCTGCTTCTCTGTGCTGTCACTCTGACTGCTGGCACCCTCCTCACTGTGTGTCTTACCCTCAAGTCACTCTCTGATTCAAAGATGAGCTGCCAATCAAATGCTCCTCTAATGAAAGACCTAATCACTTTATAGCATGTGTACATTCAAAGAGCCTATCCAAGACCTTCTGTTGGCCAGGGTGGGAAGGCAGTGCCTAAAAACTAGGCCAAAGCCAATATATGGAGGTTGGGTGATCAGCCAGTTGACCTTGGTGACGGGCCCTGGCTGTTTGGGACTGCTTAGGACTGTGCAATAGAACTTGAGGTCAAAGCTGATGAAGAGGCATCTCAATGGGCCTTGAATCCAGCAAGGCAAAATAGAGTAACTTTTTATTATGTAGCCCAGGGTTTCTCAAAGTGTGGTTCATGGACCACTTATCAATACATCAGCATAAGCTAGAGGTGTTTGGTAAAAATGCAGATTCCTGGGCCAAATTCCAGACTGAATCAGACTCTGAAGCTTGGGCTCAAAAAGAGTATACATTTGAAACAAGCTCTTCAGAGGATGCTGGTGCAAGTTTGAGAACCCCTGCTGGATAATCACTACAATTTGCAAATGGCCCCTGTGAGTATTCCAGCCAGTCCTGCTCAGCCAGAGACCAGAACTTGAGAACAGAGGCGGGGAAGTGACACCTTTCTGTGGATGACCCTGCAGCTGTCACCTGACGGCACACACGGGGACGAGATGAAGGGCAGGAGGGGTTGTAACGTGTGTGCATTTCCCCTCCCCAGGCATCGTCCTTTCCGTGGCCCTGGCCTGTGTTCTTGGCATCTGTATTGTCCTGGCGGTATCCATTTGGCTTTTCAGAAGGAGAACGAGGTGAGCTGGTTTGGGTTTGAAATGGGAGTGGGTGGCTGTGTGTCCATGAGAACTGATCTGCCTGGGAAGGCAGGGTGCATAATGAGCTGTGCCCCCTGTACCAGCTTATCCTTGGAGTGCCATCTCCAAAACACCACCAATTGAGGCCTTGGCGTGAGAGGCTGATGCTGGCAGATCATGGTGCTCAGGGCTGGAGGTGTGTCTGCCAGCTTGGCTCCCACTGCTAAGACCTTGGACAAGCCTCTTGATTTTGGAGGGGTGGTCCCATGTGCCTAAACACAAGCACCAAGGCTGCTTCTTTCTAAGATCTTTTCATCCGGTTTTTCTTCTCTAAACCCAAAAATAAAATTGAGGAAAATTTTGATTTCTCATTCACATTAATGCCCTTTGCTCATGTTCTTATTGCCTAAAATAACCTATTTTTCCTCGTATGAAAAAAACATTAAAAGGTTGTCAGAAACCCTACTGGAATCAGAGATCAGAAGCAGCATGGTAATGAGACCTTCATCTAGTATCATCAGGTGTTGAAAGAGAACAATTGAAAAATGAACAGTTTCCATTTTGGTTAGTGGTTATTGGGGGGCATTTCCTCCCAAGACCAATGGAACTTGAAAAAGGTTTCCAAGAGAAGAGTTTGACTTGCCTCATTCCATAGCTGACTCATGCTTGCCTCTCTTTCCTCTTTGACTAACAAAATTCGTATGTTCTTGTTGCTCCAGTAGCAAAAATGGTGCCAACAAAGGAGTGATCTACAAACCAGCCATCAAGCNAAGACCAATGGAACTTGAAAAAGGTTTCCAAGAGAAGAGTTTGACTTGCCTCATTCCATAGCTGACTCATGCTTGCCTCTCTTTCCTCTTTGACTAACAAAATTCGTATGTTCTTGTTGCTCCAGTAGCAAAAATGGTGCCAACAAAGGAGTGATCTACAAACCAGCCATCAAGCAGGAGACTGAGGCCCATGCCTGAGGCCCTGGCACGCCCAGGCACATCCAAGGGAGGACGTGGCTTTGGACGCCACCTGCTGTGGCTCCCTGGACACTTGACATACCTGAGGGTTTTCTGGAGTTCAATCCACAAAACACCTTAGACCCTTGGGGGGACCCCACCATCCTGCTGTCATGTCACCACCCTCAGCGGGAGTGGATGGGAAGAGCTCGCCAAGGAGGCGGGAACTCTAAGCTGTCTGCTTCATGTGCGTGGCCTTTCAGTGGTCTGGATTCTGGGGGCACAAACTGTACTGCCTGCTGGGGCTGTTACTGGCAGTAACAGTAACAGTAACAGTAACAGTAACAGTAGCAGTAACAGTAACCCCGGAGTTACTGTTCACGTGAGTGTGGTTTCAAGTGTCTGGGAATCTGCTTCTTGTCCATGCTTGCAGACAAGAACGTGCAGACTCTGCTGAAGCTTTGTACTGGATTCTGGGGGCACAAACTGTACTGCCTGCTGGGGCTGTTACTGGCTGGAAAACACTTTCATCCGGGGTTCACGTGAGTGTGGTTTCAAGTGTCTGGGAATCTGCTTCTTGTCCATGCTTGCAGACAAGAACGTGCGGACTCTGCTGAAGCTTTGTTTTTGAGGCTCCATTTCTTTCCTCGGAGAAGGGCTTGTTCAATTTCCTTCTGCTGTGACAAAACCTTTAGTCTAACTTTACAGTTGAGGGTTGGGGGGGAGCCAGGGAACAGGAAGGGTCAAGGTGTCAGAGACAAAAAGAAAACAAGAAATATTCTTTGCAGTATAGTAAGCCACTTTCCAAGTCTTGTCCTTCAGATCAGATGCACTAACTAAACAGACCTTAGCGAGAGAGAAGGCACATGAAATCTGGAAAAGCCTCACTTTGAAATCAGGTTGGAGGGCTTTTCTTGGTGGTTCAGTGGTTAGGGTCCTCCTCGAAATGAAGGAGACATGGGTTCGAGCCCTGCTCAGAGAACTAGGATCCCACATGCCTCGGGCCAGCGAAGCCTTCATGCTGCAACTACTGAGTCTTCTTGCCACACAAGGAAAGATTCTGCATGATGCGAGGACGATCCCATGTGCTACAACTAGCACCTGACACAGCCAAATAAATTGAAAAAGAAATATTTTAAAAAGAAGAAAAGAAATCATATTGGAATCAGAAGTTGCATGTCAAGCTGTGAAGTGTGAGGAGGACAGAATATTAAGCCCAACACAACCTCCTGTCAGGGGCATAATTCTGTTTTGTACTTTACAGATTTTATAATTAGACTGTTCCTTGAAAATGTGTTATTGCCTCTCTCTCCTAGAGGAGACGTGAATTCTGAGATGACCTCAGCTGCTTTTGTATATAGAGGAAATGGACAGAAGCAAAATGGTTGAAGATCTTTGTCTCTTTTGCCCAAATTTCATTTCTGCTGCCTTTGCGGTGAGCCTACTGTCAACCTTGAATTGGGACCTACCCACTTCTCTGACTTGAAGGATGTCAAGTCATGGGTGAATTACAATATATTTTCAAACTATGAAAACGGGAAGTTACTTGTGCAGTGGCTGGCATCATGGTATTCACGGACCAGAAATAATGGAATGTTAACAAAGATCCTTCATGGTCTTCCCTGCCAAGTGACAAAGACAGTTTCTGAGACAACTTAACTCCTTCATTCTCTTCCTATCGACCTAAGAGCCCTGTGGATATCAGTCTATTCCATGACTCAGAAGGAGACACCCAAGCCTCTCCTGGCTGGAACCGTGCAGTTCACAGGGAACCTTTGGTTCTCTCATTGTGACAGCATGGGTATCCTCTTTAGTGCGTCTGAAGTGAGGTTTTGGAAGAGAGGTTAAAAGCGTTACTGTTAGCAAAGCAACAGTAGTTTGCAGTTCCCTGCCTAGGTGACAGGTTTCTTTAGCATGTCTTTTCCCCTCTCCCTCTCCCTCTGAGAAATCTCCCTTGTCTATTGTCATAACTTGTAGTAGTGATGCTAAGCAGAGTTACAGGGGACTTGATGGAGACTCAGACATTTGTTATCTACATGAGACGCCTGACTACCCTGGAGCCTGGCATGGCATCCGGCCTTGCCATCAGCATGCCGGCCTGACGCTGATCAAATGACAGCAGGGACAATCCTCAGGACCAAGCAATGGGAATTAGATGATGCTTTCTTGGCCTCAGCCCATAGCCGCCAATCAGAAGCCAACATAAAACACTCTAGAGCTATGGGGCTGTATTTCAAAGAGCTTTCTACAGCTTTTTTTGGACACGTTCTGTGAGAGAACATAGAAGTCACTGTACCTAGCACAATGGCTGTTGATAAAGATGGAGAGCTATAGGGGTGGTGGGAACAGTCACACGTCTCCTGCTTCTCCCTGCTTGGCACAGCCCAGGCTCTGGGACCTCTTGGCTCAGATAAAACAAAGCCAGGGAGAGGGTGCCGAGAATCAACACTGTCGCCCTCCTTGCTAATCTGCGTGGGACTCCTGAGGACCCAGCCCTGCAACGGGGAAACCTTCCCTCAGGATCTCACTCCCTCCCTGACGCCAGCTGCCTCTACAGGAGAGTGGTGCGGCGGTGTTGATGATACTCTGCCTCCCACTCACCCTGGGAGGGCCTGGCACTGTGCTGGGCACATGGCAGGTGGAGGTGAAAAAAACCAGGCCCCAGCTGGGGCAGAGATGCAGGCAAGGCTCCGGCTTCTCTGCCTCTCTGTAGTGGGAGATCTTCAGTCCCTTTGCTCTGTTCTGTTAGTGTCAAATGATGATGACAGTAAAAACTTGTACCTGTTTCCTTAACAGACATTCTAGGGTTTTGCTGCATTGACTATTGACCCCATTGTTGGTTCCACCTTAAAGTCTCCTCCCCTTCACTCAGCTCCTTGAAGGCCTCCTCCTGGCCCTTGGAAACCCCAGGGATGGGCACCACCTTCTGTCCCTGTGGACCACTGGCCACCGCGATGATGGTCCATTTAGGACTTCTGTATTTATTGTAAGAATGACTGTAATGAAGACATACAAATATGAGAAATTGAAATAAAATTTTTTTTCAGATCAGACTTGTTTTTGGAAGTGAGGCTAAAAGTATTACTATTGGCAAAGCAATAGTCGTTTGCAGTTCCCTGTCTATGGTGATGGGGAACAAGTTAGAATGAATAACGATGTCATTTGCAGCCAGGTCATAGAACCCGGCTCCAAAGGAAAACACACAGATGCCCTAAAGCATTTTACCAAGGATGCAGGCCTCCGATGTGTGCAGTCCTGGTCACACAGGCACACTTAAGAGGATCTTGTATGTCTAGCGTAATCAAGGACTGACTGGCTCAGGGAGAAGGCGTTATCTGAGCTGAGCCTTGAAAAATGTCATATTTGAACAGATGAATATAAAAGAAGGAGCCATGGGACTTCCCTGGTGGTCCAGTGGCTAAGATTCCACACTCCGATGCAGGGGCCTGGGTTCCATCCCTGGTCAGGGAACTAGATCCCACATGCTGCAACCAAGAGTTCACATGCCACCACTAACGACCCCACATGCCGCAATGAAGATGAAAGAGCCTGTGTGCCAACAACTAAGACCCGGCACAGCCAAACAGATAAATTTTTTAAAGTACTGAAAAAAAAAAGAGAGAGAGGAGGAGTCATTCCTAGCCAAAGGCACCTGAATATAGGGAATGGGTCTCACATCTCTTTTTACTTTAGTAGGTATTGTACCTAGCAGGTTGGTAGCATCTCTTGGCTGCCTGACTGTTACCTTATTTTGGACTCTTTTCGCTGTCCCCCTCCATATAATCTTTTGTCTAAATCCAGATTTCACATTCTGGTTTGCTAAAGGAAGCAGTTCTATAAAAGTTACAAGTGGGCACCATCCCTGTTTGACTTATTAAAAAAGCTTTGGATTTTCACTTCAGTTGCCCTAGGACCAAGACAGGTAAACTGTTCAAGGATAACTCTGCTCCAGTAAGAGATAAAGCAGTAAGTCCAGCTTTGGAACAGAAACATTGCTAACCTCTCCAGGCCCTGATGGTCTCTTCAGTTGGAACACAAGGATTCTTTGGTTCCTCGCCCTTGTCATCCTTCCTGGTGTCACAGCCATTTGCAGGGATGAGGCCAGAGGGGAGCAAGGCACAGAGCTCCTGCATAACACCCATTCCTTAGACTTGCTCCCATCCCACTGGGATGGAGGCAGGGATGGGGGAGGTTGGAGGAAGCACTTTCTGGAGCGTGAAATGAGCAACAGAAATTATCTCCCTTCTCTCTGCTGCCTTTCTCTCCATTCCCTGAATGAAAGGTCCATCTGGGCTGATGCTCAAAGAGGTGTGTTGATGAGAGCCATGGATGGTGAGGAGATTCAGTCCTCCTGCTTGCCCGTTACCTCATCTAAATTCAGCTAAATGGACAATCCAGGGCCCAGAGTCCAACAGAAATACGATAAAATATAGTGTGATATGTGAAATTTTAGAGTTCTAGTAGCCACGCCAAAAAAAAACCTCCCACAGAAACTAGTGACACTTTCATAATATATTTTATGTAAACCAGTGGACTCAAAATACTATCATTTCAACATGTATTTTGATGTGAGTGATTTTCACTCATTTTTCCCTAATGTCTTTGAAATTTGATGTGTATTTTATACTTACAGCTCATCTCCATTTAAATGCTAAATTGTCACTGAAAATTTCTGATCTATATTTAGATTTCATAAAAGTTTACAGTTGAAAAAGTGTGTTTAGGGACTTCCCTGGCGGTTCAGTGGTTGAGACTTTGCCTTTCAACGCAGGGAGTGTGGGTTCAATCCCTGGTCTAGAAGCTAAGATCCCACATGCCTCGTGGCCAAAATACCAAAAACATGAAACAGAAGCAATAAGGAAATAAAATTAAACAGAGATTTAAAAAATGGTCCACATTAAAAAAAAAAAAAGGCATATACACATACTCAAGTTGTTTCAATATAAAATTTTCCAAGTAACTGAATCAATTATCAGCTTTTAAATTTAAATTCGGGGAAGGCAATGGCACCCCACCCCAGTACTCTTGCCTGGAAAATCCAATGGACGGAGTAGCCTGGTGGGCTGCAGTCCATGGGGTCGCTAACAGTCGGACAGACTGAGCGACTTCACTTTCACTTTTTTCTTTCATGCATTGGAGAAGGAAATGGCAACCCACTCCAGTATTCTTGCCTGGAGAATCCCAGGGATGGGGGAGCCTGGTGGGCTGCCATCTATGGGGTCACACAGAGTCGGACACGACTGAAGTGACTTAGCAGTAGCAGCAAATTTAAATTTATTAAAATAAATGGAGTTTCTCAGTTTCAATAGCCACGTTCCAAGCACTCAGCAGCCACACCCGGCCACTGGCCTGTTCAGCCACTGTGCAGATATGGAACCCTAGCTGCTTCTGACAGACGCTTTGGAAGGGTTAGCCCTAGATGACTGTTACATAAAATAAACCTGGAAGAAAGCCCTGGAAGGTGAAGATGGGGGACAGGAGACAGAGGATGGGGAAATCCAAGGTGGACTGGGCGGACAGGAGGAAAGGAGGCAGGCAGGAGATCAGGTTGAGGCAAGCAGGCCAGCAGACATTAGGCGTGGCTCTCCTTCTCCTTGCACCTCGTCCGCTTCTGGGGGTCCCTAGCCCTCCCTGCCCTGGCCACACCCCTCAGCCACACCCTGGGGTCCAGGCGCTCAACAGTGACATGGCCTAGGGCGTCCTTGCCTTTGAGGAAGGCCTTTGGGCACGAGGGCATCTGATTAACTTCCAGGGACCTCACTGAAGAACGCTGGCCAGGTGCAGGACCTCTCTCCCCATTTCCTTGGAGTCCTAACATTCCCTCATGGGACAAGGTGTCTCCTCTCTTCCAGAACCTGCCATCCTGAAGAGGGCAAATGCCTGAAACCCATGTCTCTTGACTTGTTAGCTGTGCCCTATCCCTCACGTGAGGCGTGGGGAAAAGCTTGAGACCCACTTACAAGAGAAAGCAGTACCTCCAGGGCTGCCTGCCAGGCAGCAGAAGTGGCACCTGGGCAGTGGGGTCACTGGGCGTCACCATGCACGTCCACACTGGACACAGTCCTCTGGCTCAGATTCAACAGTCGCAAGGTATAGGGGAAGGTGTGAGGCTAGGACAATGCCATGGAGGAGAGTCCCCACACCCGACCCGTGCCCTTTCACTACAGAATGACTGGACAGAAACGAGGGTCAGAGTGCTTTGTGGTACAGAATTATTCACCACAGAAAAATTATTGCAGGGCAGCTAGCATCGAGACTGCAGTCAACCAGGGACTCAGTAATGCCTCCCGCCGGTACACTTTGACTGCGTCAGTGCATCTTCACGCCCTTATCCAATAACCCAGGGAAAGAGAAAGCCCTGCCCCGATCTTATAAGGAAAATGAAATAAGGGCTGGTGCTCTGGGCTGAGTCATGGCCACAAAACTCCCCAAGTGGAGGATCTTCAATGACAGTGCAAGGTCCACCCTCCACAGCTCTAGCGACACGGAAACGCCTTCATGTAACAGAATTTACCATGCTTATCACAATCATGCCACAACCTCATAAAACCCCACATGATAAAGACACTAAAGGCCTTTGTGACAACAGTTTCCGGAAAGTCAACCGCAACCCCCGCCTCCAATCTGCTTTGGAATGTTAAACTCCAGCATCTTCTCAGAAAAAGTTTGAAGTCTGACCACTATTGCTAGCAGACAAAGGAGTCAGCTTAACTCTGGGGATGTTCCCCTCACCTCTAGTTCCGTGAACCAAATTTCCCGAGGACATAGTCACTGAACTTTCTCCTTTCCTAAAGCTGAACTGGAGATAAGGAATAAATACACACACACACATATAAATTCCATTTGTATAAAATTCTAAAAAATGCAAACTATAGTGACAGAAACCCCAGATCAGTGGTTGATTGGGGATGAGGTGGGAGATGAAGGGATTACAAGGGATATGAAAAATTGTTGAGATGATGGAAATGTATGCTATCTTGATGGTGGTGATGGTTTCTCTGTATGTCAAGAATGCTCAAATTTTATACTTTGACTAGGTGCAATTTATCTTACATAGATTATACCTCAATAAAGCCATAGAAAAGAAGAAAACCCCCATAGAGCCAAATAACATCCTGCCCCAACCTGGCATTTCCATTCAGAGCTTATCCCCCTGGTGCATCAAGGAGGAGATGTCTGGCCAGGCCTGGAGCACATCTCTGGGACTCGTCCTGCTGGCGAGAGCCCAGGAGAGAGTGTGATCTCTACTCACATGGCCACTGTGACCTCTCCACACCGTAAGTCAAAGTCATTCTTTCTGCCTGAGTTCACTCATTTCAAATATTAACTTATAATTACCTGCAATGAAGACAACAGACACAGGGCCCACGAGTTCAAGGGCGCACTGAGACCTCTATAGCAACTCTGTGCCAACAGTGTCAGAGTTGACCAGCTTCTCTGAAACAAGCAAAGACTCTTCTGGTGAGGCAGGTAACATAACCAGTTAGTTCATCTGCTGAAAATAGTGTCCCAAGCTACCTAGACATCCGACGACAGGTCCCATGCATCTTAATTTCACTGCTTCCCACCCACGCGACACATACCCATTTGAAAAGTTTTCCTGAATATGCTACATCCTTTTCATGTAGAACAAACGTGGTCAGGAGCTCATCACTCCCTCTGAGCCACTGGGTAAAATCTGGATTAATCTTATGTGATACAATAAGAAATATGTACGTGGTCTTTGTCTTCAGTTTCTGGCACAGAGATCCTAAATGTTATTTATAAGAAGCCCCTTTAAGCCATACCTCAGCTGATGCTACAGAGGTGACGAAAGACTTGCCTTGTGGTCCAGTGGTTAAGAATCTGCCTGTTAAGGCAGGGGACATGGGTCCGATCCCTGATCTGGAAACAGTCCACATGCTGTGAGGCAACTAAACCCATGTGCTACAACTACTGAGTCTGCACCATGAACACTGAAGCCCATGGACCTGAAGATTGTGCTTGCAACAAAAGAAGCCCCAACAATGAGAAACTTGAACCCCACAATTAGAGAGTAGCCTCTGCTTGCTGCAACCAGAGAAAGCCCAAGTGCAGCAATGAAGACCCAGTGCAGTCAAAATTAAATAATAATTTTTTAAAAAGTGAGGTGATGAAGCTTGGAGGATGGGAGCTGGTTGCCAGAAGAAACAACCATGTGACTGGAGGGCTGGAACTTTCAGCCCCAACCCTAACCCCTCAGAAGGGGAGAGTGGCTGGGAACTGAGCTCAGTCACCAATGGGGATGATTTACTCAATCTTACCTGCATAGTGGGACCATAAACACTCTAAACAATGAAGTTCAGAGTGCTGCCAAGGGCGGTGCAGGATAGGGGTACACCCACAGAGGACATGGAAGCTCTGTGTCCTTTCTCCATACCTTGACCTACAGACCTCTTTATCTGGCTGTTCATCTGTATCCCTCGTAATATTCTTTATGACAAACTGGCAAATGTAAGTAAATGTTTACCTGAGTTTTGTGAGCTGTTCTAGCAAAATATCAGACCTGAGGAGTCATGGGAACTTGCAATTTATAGTCAGAGACACAGGTGGCAACCTGGGCCTTGCAATTGATGTTTAATGCAGGGGCAGGCTTGTGGGACTGAGTCTGCAGCCTTTGGCATCTGCAATATTGTCAGCTAATGTCAGAACTGAGTTGTTAATAAATTGTAGAACACAGCTGGTGTCCACCAAGAACTAGAGAATTGCTTGGTGTGGAGAAACCTACAGGTTTGTCAAAAGTGTTCAAAGGAAACAGTATTTTCCTTTATCTCTCTTCTATCATTCAAAGTAACTTCCAGCTATCTTTCTTGTATTTCCTTATTCAGTAGCAAAGATTTAATGAGGAACCACTGTCTGCTTCAACACAGATTAAGTGATGGTGATTCAACCATGGTTTAAATACAGATTCTCCAGGCAAGAACACTGGAGTGGGTTGCCATTTCCTTCTCCAATGCATGAAAGTGAAAAGTGAAAGTGAAGTTGCTCAGTCGTGTTAGACCCTCAGTGACCCCATGGACTGCAGCCCACCAGGCTCCTCCATCCATGGGATTTTCCAGGCAGGGGTCCCGGAGTGGGGTGCCATTGCCTTNGGAGTGGGTTGCCATTTCCTTCTCCAATGCATGAAAGTGAAAAGTGAAAGTGAAGTTGCTCAGTCGTGTTAGACCCTCAGTGACCCCATGGACTGCAGCCCACCAGGCTCCTCCATCCATGGGATTTTCCAGGCAGGAGTCCCGGAGTGGGGTGCCATTGCCTTCTCCTTAGATACAGTACCTGTATTCAATGATAACTGACATCACAATCTTAATTTGAGGAGACAGACAGAAACCATTAACCATAATATATTAAAGAGTTGTGTGAAAAGATGCTACATGTCTTATCAACAGAAGGACGAAACAAACTGTATATCCCTAAGATGGAATACCATTCAGCAAAAAGTTACAACTGAGCGATATACCCCAAAACATGAATCTCAGGCAATTACCGTGAGGAAAGAAGTCAGATACAAAAGAGTACACTTTGTGTTATTCCATTTATATGAAGTTCACAAGTAAAACTAATGTATGGTGACAGAGGCTGGAAACAGCCATTGCTTCTGTGGAAGCCACTGCCTCTAGGAAGGAAGCGGGGGACGACTTGGGGAACAGTAAACACTCTACAGTTTCACTGGGGTGGTGGTTAGACAGGCGGACACATTTTCAAGACTCATCCAATCGTACACTTCTAAGATCTGTGCATTTTTCTGTATGTACATTATTCCTGGATTTAAAATATATACACATGAATGTTAAGAAATCACAGTGGAAAAAGTCACTTGTTTTTCTGAGTCTAATCAGAAAACACTTCACAAAGAGTGATACTTGAGCAGGACCTTGAAGGAAGAATACCATGTTTTCTGGTTGGAGCTAAAAACAAGACAAAGGAGGCAGAGGTTTGACAGTCCCTGGTACATAGTAAGCAGAGGTTTCAGGGACGTGTTTGAGAATGCCTGGGAAGAGAGGATAGGGAATGGTGGGAGGCAGGACAGTAGTTGGGATCAGAGTGTGAAAGGCTTTGTATCATATATTTTGTGATACATAAAATATCATATACTTTCTTCCTTTTTTGATAATACCTTCTTTTTTTCAAGTTTATTGGATTTTTAAAAAATCTTTTTGGCCATGCCATAAGGCATGGGGATCTTAATTCCCTGACTAGAGATCGAACCCACGTCCCTGCATTGAAAGCGTGGAGTCTTAATCCACTGGACTGACAGGAAAGTCCCCACGCATACTTTCTAATAAGGACAACAAAAAAAATCACAGAAGTGCTTAGGTTATGTTCTGGCTGATTCTATAAATAATATCTACTCATTCTTTAAAAATATAAGTATTTAATTATGTAGTTAAAAAAACTGGCTGCACACCAAGACACGTGGGATCTTAGTTTGATCAGGGATCAATCTTGTGCCCTCTGCATTGGAAGGCAAGGTCTTAACCACTGAACCTCCAGGGAAATCCCCTAATTATGTATAAAGCCAAAAAGTCCCCCATAATCTTAACTCCCGAAATAGTCATAGCTAACATTTTTTTGTTGTTGTTGCCATTCCATGTGGTTTGTGGGATCTTAGTTCCCCAGCCAGGGATGGAACTCACGTCCTTGGGAGTGAGAGTGCAGAGCTCTAAGCATTGGACCACCAGGAAATTTCCACTAAAAATTTAATTGTATCTTTCCACAATTAATTTATGTTTGTGTGTTAACATTCATTTTCAAATATTTAATAAATAGATCTCACCTACTTTAAACTATTGTATTCTTGGTATCTAGCACAATGTCTGGCATATTAAAATACTGAATGGAAAAATGGTTTATACCTTGCTTTTTGTGAATGAGGATATTTGGAATATGCTAGAAAACAAAGGACTTCCTGGTCTTTTGTTTTCTAGCATATTCCAAATATCCTCATTCTTTTTAAATGGCTGAAAAGTGTTCTGCAATTGGAGGCAAAGCTCTATTGACAGACAGACATTACCAATTCTTTACAGTTACAAGACTATTACAAGATGCTTATGTACCTGGATCTATTTCTGGAGGATCAATTCCTAGAAAAGGAACTGCTGGCTCAAAAAATGCACAGCTCATGGACTCTAGAAAGATGGTACTGATAAACCTATTTGCAATGGAGATGCAGACATAGAGAACAGATCTGTGAACACAGTCGGGGAAGAAGAGGGTGGGACGAACAGAGAGCGAGGACAAAAGACGACGGCAGCATGGAAACTCACCACCACATGGGAAACAGCAAGCCAGTGGGAATCTGCTGTGTGACACAGGGAGCTTGGCCCGGTGCTCTGCGACAACCTATAGGGGTGGGGTGGGGATGCGAAAGAGGTGCGAGGAGGAGGGGACATATGTATACCTGTGGCTAACTCTTATTGATGTGTGCAGAAACCAGCACAGTATTGTAAAGCAATTATTTTCCAATACAAATTTTTTTAAGACAATAAACAATTTAAAAACACACATCTCAAAATCTTATCAATATTTTATAAATTTTGCTAAATTACCACCCAAAAGGATTATACTGGTTTGTTCGCTGACAACAAGCTATTCCAACCTTATCGTCAAGAGTTCTTTATTTTATTGAGACTGACATACAGCATTGTATAAACATAAGGTATATGGTATAATGACGTGACTTACATACAACATGAAAATGATCATCACAATACATTTAATGAACATCTATTATCTCATACTGATACAAAATTAAAGAAACTGAAAAAAATTTGTGTGTGATGAGAACTCTTAGGATTTGCTCTCTTAACCTTCACATACAACGTACAGGAATGGTAATTATTGGAGAAGGAAATGGCAACCCACTCCAGAAAACTCTTGCCTGGAAAACTCCATAGACAGAGGAACCTGGAAGGCTACAGTCCCTGACATCATAAGAGTCACACATGACTTAGCAACTAAACAACCACCATCACCAGTGTTAATTATATTTATCATGCTGTACATTATATCCCTAGTAGTTATTTAACTTATAACTGAAAGTCATAGCAGTTTATGACTGCTTTATTCAGTTTCCCCCTTCCCCTACTCCCCCCTCTGATAACCATCTATCTGATCTTTTTCCATTTGTTTATTATTATTTATTATCAAGTATAACTGACCTATAACACTATGTTAGTTCTTATGTTACATAATGTAAAGATTTGGTATTTCTATATAATTCAAAGTTATCACCACAATAAATCTGGTTACAAAGTGTCACCATACAAAGACACTACAGTTATTGACTATATTCGGAATATAGTCAATAACTGTAGTATCTTTGTATTATTCATGACTCATTTATTTTGCAACTGGAAGCTTGTACCTCTTAAACCTCCCTCACCAATTTCTTTCTCTCCCCACCCCTCCCTCTAGTAACCACCTGTTTTGCTCTCTGTATCTATAACTGTTTCTGTTATGTTTGTTTTTAAAATGTCACATATAAGTGAAACCATACAGTATTTGTCTCTCCTTGCTGACATCTCACAAAGTTTAATACCCTCACGTTGTTGACAATGGCAAGATTTCATTCTTTTTATGGCTGAGTACTATTCCATGGTATTTTATATTATACACACACACATATAAAGACACTGAGCTTCCCTTGTGGCTCAGCTTGTAAAGAATCCGCCTGGAAAAGGGAAAGCCTACACACTCCAGTGTGCTGTCTGGCCTGGAGAATTCCGTGGACGATATATACAGTCCATGGGGTGCAGCGCCAGACGTGGCTGAGCGACCTTCACCTCGAACATATACAGCACATCTTCTTTACCCAGCTACCTATCGATAGGCACGCTTGGATGGCTCCCATATCTTGGCTGTTATAAATGCTGCAATGAGCACAGGGTGCACGTATTTTTTTTTTATTAGTGTTTTTGTTTTCTTTGGATAAATACCAACGGGTGGAACTGCTGGACCATACAGTAGTTCTATTTTTAACTTTCTGAAGAACCTCCATACTGTTTTCCATAGTGACTAAATCAACTGACATCCTCACCAACAGTCCAGAGGCTTGCCTTTTCACTACGTCCTTGCCATCACTTGTTATTTGCAGCCTTTCTGATAAGACCACCTGACAGGTGTGAGGTGATATCTCAGTGTAGTTTTGATTTGCATTTCCCTGATGATTAGTGATGTGGAGCACCTTTTCATGTGCCTGTTGGCCATCTAAATGTCTTCTCTGGAAAAATGTCTTTTCAGATCCTCTGGTTGTTTATTGGATTGTTTGTGGGTTTTCTATTTTTTTAATGTTGAGTTTTATGAGTTCCTTATATATTTTGTTTTATTAACCCTTTATCAGATATATTATTTGCAAATATCTTCTCCCATTCAGTAAGTGGCCTTTTCATTTTGATGATAGTTTCTTCTGCTGTGCAAAAAGCTTTTCAGTTTGATGTAGTCCCATTTATTTTTGCTTGTTTTCCTGAGACATATTCAAAAAAATATTACTAAAACTGATACCAGAGTACTGCCTTTGTTTTCTTCTAGAAGTTCTACAGTTTTATGTATCTGTTTTTTATGCCAATACTATAATGTTTTGATAACTACAGCTTTATAACATATCTTTTTTGGTAGAATTCTTCAGTGAAGGCTTTTAGGAATTTATATAAACTACAAATTCAGAGTCTTTAATACACATAGGGAATTTGTGGTTAGCTCCAATATATAAAGAGCTTGAAAGCTGCCACTCCCACACGCAGAGTAATAAAATTCTAAAAGTGAAAATCAGTATTTTTCTCACCTTCATTAGAGAAGGTTAAGGGATGTAGGGTCACCAAAAAACAGATTTAGTCTTAAGATTATAGGACATCTCCTCTTCCACACCAACCTCACTGTCAACCAACAGGGCTCCAACACAAAAACAGTGGATTACAGTTCAAAGATCTGCGAGACATGGACTTTCTTTGAGAAGGAGCACAGGGGAAAGCCCAGAGTCAAGAGGGGAGACAAAAGCAAGGGCACTGGAAGGACCGGAAGCCTCTGGTACCTAGAACTGCAGCTAACATTAAACACAGTCCAACTCTTGCTCAGACTGACACAAACCTTATATTAAAGGCCTATTTACTTCAGTTACTGTTACCCAGTACATATGTCCAGCTTTCAATCAATAATTACAAGGCACATTAAGAGGCAAGAAAAAGCACAGTCTATAGAGATACAGGGATGTTCAGATTTTCTAGTCCTTAAGTTTTTATTTCGTTAAAAATTTGTCTTCTTTAAATTTTGGCTGCACAAGCTCTTCCTTGAGGCACGAGGACTTTCTCTAGCTGCAGAGCACGGTCTGCAGAGTATGCAGGCTCAGGAGCTGTGGGAGGCAGGCTTAGATGCCCCGAGGCACATGGGATCTTAGTTCCCCAACCAGGGATCAGACCCAAGCCCCCTGTACTGGAAGGTGGATTCCCAACCGCTGGACCACCAGGGAAGTCCCTTGAGTGAGCTTTATTAAAATGGGATTTGTCTGATTCATTTAAAATTTTAATTTATTGCTTTTAAGTTCTTCATAATATTCCCTTTTTATTTAATAATGTAGATGCTGTGGTGATATCTTCACTTATTACCAATATTCATATTTTGTATCCTCTCTTTTCTCCTTATCAATCTGGACACAGTTTTACCAACTGTCTTGATCTTCTCAAAGAAGATTTTCATTTCACTGATTTCTCCACTTTTCTGCTTTCTATCTGACTGACGCTATTCTTGTATGCTCTTCTCTTCTGAATTCCTTTCTTCTGCTTATTTTAACTCTAGTTTGCTCCCCTGCCTCTAGAAACTTCTTTTGGCCTCTCGCACGTGGGATCTTAGTTCCCTGACCAACGATCAGACCCACACTCCCTGCATTGGAAGTGCAGAGACTTAACCACCGGACTGCCAGGGAAGTCCCTCCTCTGTTTCTAAAGTAAAAGTTTAAGTTCCTGTTTTTAAACATTTTAACTGATCTAACATTTAATGCTGAAAACGTCCCACTGCATTCTCTCCTCAGGGACTCTACTTCGGCAATTATCCCCTCTACTACATCAGTTTTTCCCTTTCCACTGAATCATCCCCATCTTCTTACAAACATGCTGTTACAGTACAATATTGAAGAGGAAAAAAAAAAAAACAGAAGAATGCCCTCTCCTGCTCTCACATCCTTCTCAGGCTATCATCCAATTCCCCTATTATAATTATATGGTTATCTGTATTCTACATGCTGTGGCTACTTTCTTATCTCCCAATCTCTACAATCCACTCCATTTAAGTATTCACTCCTACACTGAAACTACTTTTATCAAAGTCACCAGAAAATTTCATCTCTCCATGTGCAAAGATCAGTTCTTACTGTCAGTTAGAATTCTCATGTTAGTCACTGCTCAGCAGCATCTGACATACACCCCCCTAGCTCCCAGGCCACCATGCCCTCCTGGCGTTTCTTCTCTCTTCAGTGATCACCCCACCTCCACCTGTCAACTGGAGTGCACCCAGAGTTCAGCTCACAGTCCCACCTTTTCCTCTGATATACATCCATGACCCAGGGACCCTTCTTCATGTCTAAAACTTTAACTATCATCTTATGTATTCAAGCTATTCGATATCATTTCCTAATTTGTAGTGCATTTTGTAGCTGCCTTATATTCTCGAAAAACAATGATCCTCGCCATCTTGTTCTTTTCTACCCTTTTAAAGTCTCTCTCTCTCTTACACACACCCACACAATAAAGTATCTGATACAATGTTCTGTGCATGGTGAGCCTTGATTAAACACTAGATTCCATTTCTAATTTTGCTCAAGCACAAAAAATATGCATAGATTTACTATTAGGTAGAAGCAGGATTTACAGTGACCCACACTTCAGCAACAAGTACCACCTACTAATTACTGAATATTAAAGCCAGGGCTTATATTCTACTGTCATCCCCTTAGAATGTGTCAAATCCCCAATTCTTCTACGGAGGCTGAGACCGTAAGCCTGGAGTGGTTCCTTCACTCAGCATTTTCAGAGAGGCAAAGGTAAAAACGTAGTTCTTTCCATTGGAGGTTTCTTNACTAATTACTGAATATTAAAGCCAGGGCTTATATTCTACTGTCATCCCCTTAGAATGTGTCAAATCCCCAATTCTTCTACGGAGGCTGAGACCGTAAGCCTGGAGTGGTTCCTTCACTCAGCATTTTCAGAGAGGCAAAGGTAAAAACGTAGTTCTTTCCATTGGAGGTTTCTTATGCGTTGAGGCTGGTCACAGGGCAATCCCTATTCCAACTAAGTATCAAACAAATAATAATTAAACTAGAGCCACAATTCCAGGGCAGAAGGAACAGAGAAATTGTACATGAATCTGGGCTGTCATCTGAGGAAAGCCTACCTTTTCTCTTACCTTACAAGTTATGTTTTGTTACTGTAAGAGGCTGAGACCTGGAGTGGTTCCTTCACTCAGCATTTTCAGAGAGGCAAAGGTAAAAACGCAGTTCTTTCCATTGGAGGTTTCTTATGCGTTGAGGCTGGTCACAGGGAAATCCCTATTCCAACTAAGTATCAAACAAATAATAATTAAACTAGAGCCACAATTTCAGGGCAGAAGGAACAGAGAAATGAATCTGGGCTGTCATCTGAGGAAAGCCTACCTTTTCTCTTACCTTACAAGTTATGTTTTGTTACTGTTTTTCAATTAGGTGTATATTTATTTGGCTGCATCAGGCGTCAGTTGCGACACTTGAGGTCTTCGCTGCAGCCTGTGGGAGCTTTCCGTATGGGGCCCGGGATCTTCTGTCGTGAGGCACAGGCACTTCCAGGCGGCGCGCGGGCTTCTCTAGTCGTGGTGCTCAGGCTCAGCAGCTGCAGCAGGCAGACAGTTGCTCCACGGCATGTGGGATCTTAGTTCCCCGACCAGGGACCAAACCTGCATCTCCTGCATTGGAAGGCAGATTCTTAACCCCTGGACCACCAGGGAAGTTAGGCCAGAATCCTTGGTTCCTGAGGATACTTCACCGAATAACACAGTTAACATAAACGTGGAGCAGCCTCATTTTAAGCCAGTATCAGGACGCATCACACGGTATCGAGTTTCAGGCCCTAACAACTCTCTGTGTAACTTGTCTGATGGTGGAGGCCAAGCTCGGCCCTTTAGCCACACTGACTCCACACCAAGGGAAGGAAAAACAAAAACGACTCTACAGGCTGCTCAGGGTCACTGGTAGAGACTAAATTATACTATCCTGGTCGACCAACTGCCATTTTTAGCCAGGATTCCATGATGGTTTATAAATTTACTATCTCACAATTACTTAGGAGACTTTTTCAAGGGCATTCAGGACCTTCGAGAATTCTCCTCCACTAGCTTTATGACACCTCAAGGAATTTGCCTGCACCAAACTGCTTCTGAACAAACAGAAATGAAATCAGCCTTTTGAATTTTAAATCAGAAAACAAAGATTTCTCTTTGAAAAGAATCTCAGAGTTGACCAGTTACAAACAACATACAATCAAATTTTGTAAGAGGCAAAAATTGTAGTAACAGATACTGAAGGATACACTATTCCAAAGAAGAGGAAACACGAGAAACAAGTCGTGACAATCTTTTTATTGTTTACTGGAAAATACAGGTCTGGAAAGAGTCTATGGCATCTTGTACTGAACGTAAGGTCTGATACTGCAAGTATACATGACATAACAGTATAACTTATATAAAATGATACATATCGTACACAGGGACAGTGCCCAGCCCTCTAAACACTAAAATTTAATGGGATGAAGCAAAGTCTTTTATTAAATGAGGAATGTAAACACTGCAGTCATATACAAAGTGCCCTAAGAGAAGAACTCTGAAACTGTTTTGTTGTGACATCTGCCTACCTGGAGTTGGGAATGGTTGAGCCTTAGGGAAACTAAGTCAACACAAAGCTGACACTCTCGAGGAGTCCTTCCCAGGGAACCGGCTGCTGACACCTGAGGCAGGCTGCGTCCTGGCTTCTCTGCAGCCCTCGGGCCACGCTGACCCTTAATCCTTGTCTCAGGGCTAGTGTGAGGCCAGCGGGAAGAGGGTCAGGTGAGAAGACACTCCTGTCCTGACTGCTTGTCCTGCACCGACTCTATGCAGTAAGGATACCCGTAACTGCCACTTCCAGCAAAGAATGAAATGTGCTTCAGAAGAAGAATACTAACGTTGGGAACAAAAGCCATCTTCTATACAGTCTGCAGATACCATTCATTCCTTTCAGCCATGTTTTCACTAAGCTTCCCAAGAGGCTGCTACTATTCTATTGCCAGTCACACAGGCCACGATCAAGGGTAACAAAACGTCTCCAGCTACAACCACTAACTCAAATGAGTTAAAAAATAATAATAAAAATTAGAGAACCATAATCGATCTCAATGATTCACATGGCAACAGAGTCAAGCGCTGCAACAACATTCACATTCCATAGTCAACTTTAACTACAGCCTCACTTCCCTCCCAACTGAGAAAGCCCCGTGTGGAGGAGAACATACAAGATTTCCACCATCACCTCCTCTCCAAACACTATTAGGGCTCAGAAAGTTCCTTAGAGGTAACAAATGCAAAAAAGAGAAAAGATGAAAAGAAAGCACACCTCAATATATATACACAACAGAAGAAGACTGCTCTCCCTCTGGGCTTCCTTGGCATCAGGCAAAGCAAGGTTATTTGCAGCAACAGTGCCTAAGCTGACTATGGCAACACTCACAAGAGAAATAAGGAGCTACAAAGTTCCTTTATTCATAGGTAATCATGGATTACTAAATAATTACTAAATAATTTCCTGAATTAAAACGACAGTCTCACCATCAAAGAAAATTTTCTTCCTTCCTGAGATGCGTTTATAAATGAAATTTCACAATATTCCAGATTCTTAATATTGAATTATTAATGCACAGAAGACATCCTCAGAGGTCAAGCATGAGTAACGTCAATATTCTCAGATATTTCTACACTTTAAAGATCAGCAAATATTTTACTAAATTATCCATTCAAGAGATTTGTAAGTCAACTGTTATAACCAACCGTATCTTTTTCTTATATCCTGTTCATCAAAGAACACATGTTCCGACAGGAATGAAGCCCAGGTCAATAGGCATATAATTCCCTTCAATTCTGCACAGCAGATTTCACTGTTCAGTCTCTATGCCCTTGACTCTTCTGTAACTCACCTAGTCTAAAGAAAATCTTGTATAAAGGTGGGAAATTGCAAACCCCAGCAAAAACACTGGTGTCAGTGCTGAAATAAACTTTAGGGGAATAACTATAATTGCTTACAAAACTGTTTCCCAGATTGAAAAGTTCAAATAATTTAAACATGAGAGGGGATTTCACTGATAAAGGTCTACTTCACATGTAAGGTTCTGGTTCTTAGAATGATGTGCGACTAACCCAAAATACTGGCTGCATTTCCATTTTAAGCATATCTGTTAAATTCTTGTCAAATTCTCCCATCTGTCACCTCACTGGTGAACCCTTTCATTTGCTGCTTCTGTTTCTTTTGGCTGGTCTACTGCACATACGGGATTCACTGAGGTTCTCACTTTAATGTGTATGGAATTTCCATTTCATACCAACAGCTCCCTAAAAGTCATCAACAGGGAACAATTTCTAGCTTAGTAAAGGCACAATTTCTCTTTACGGAGGAAACCAAAAAAGAGTAGTTTGGAAGCTGAACAAACATCTTAGGTACGCCTATAAAGGGAATGCTCTATCTGCCAACAAAATCCAGAGACATTTATAAGGTCTAAAGATTACATGAACTATGTTAAAAGCATGAATTTGGCAAATTTAAGACATATTCGTAATTTTCCACTACACTATTTGGGGGGAATGTGCTAGTTAATATCACAGGAGCAAATTACATGTGTCAACACTGCTCTACTGGCTTGCTCTCCTGCTTTTAGTAAACTTCTGCCAGCTCCAGGGAAGTCTGTCCCAGGGTACATCACTCAGCAACCTGCAGAGCTGCTCAGAGATAGAACAACCGACTTCAGGTCAACTAGTCCAGCAGTGAGCACTCAGCTGGTAAACACTGCCCCGAGGCAGAGCCCATGAAGAGCCTTAAGCCCAGGACTTACAAAAGTTGCACAAAAATTCTTGGTTTTATATCATCTTCCCAGGAAGTTGGAAAACAATTGGGTTTTAGTTAAAGAAATGGAATCTATGCTCAAAAACAATGTAATGCTTCAAAAACACAAAATCGAGATTGGAAAGAGTAGAGAAAAATACAGTCTATTCGTCAATAGCTTACTTTGGCTAAATGATTATAGCATCAGTGCAATGTATTATTGTAGTTTGAAGCATGGCCTCCCATGTTCTCATAAAACAGGGTACCAATGAAGCACATGAAAACAGTTCATAGAGATGATAGCCCTTTAGCCTTCTGTGACTTCAGAACTTGAAAGACACAGGCTAACCAGGATTTATATTCAGATACTCACTCAGTGCAGGTTGAGTTAAGAGACAGCAAAACATCTGATTTTTATTCACCTGCAGTGTTCTCAGGAAGTTCCTATTTGGGCAGCGATGGTTTTCAACCTGGCTGCACATCGGTGTCATCTAGGAAGCTTTAAAAGAATTACCACGTGCCCACACCAATTAAATCTGGAGATGGAGCCCAGAGATCAGTATTCTTTGTTTCCCCAAGAAGTTCTAACATGCACAGGCTGCACACCACAGATGTATCCCTTTCAGAAAGCTGTTGCATGACTGTCAAATCATGTCTAAATAGTTTGGTTTCTTCTAAATTCCACCAGGAAAAGGGATGTTTAGAAAAAGGCACAGTTGTGCTTCCTCTAATGAGGCAGCTTACTGTTTGAGAAGTGCTGGTTCTCAGAGGTTATCTGGCACGCTGGTTGAAGAGGAGGAAGTCCTTATCTTGGCAGAGCAGGCAGAGTTTCAGGCTTCGGCAGCTGCCTCCAGAAACAAAGAAGGCCCAGACACCCATGAGCACCATGATGATATATGCCAACACCAGATTTAATCCATAGTGAGGACTGATTAAGGTCTGCAGAGGGAAAGAAAAGCAACCTTATTGAATATGTGGAATAACCTAAGATAATGGAAAATATGAAATACTTTCAATAGTGGAGGTGTGTTTCACCAAACATCTGATCTATGTCGTGGGCCCACAGACACACAGGAATTAACCTGTTCAACAGACACTAGCCCATAAACCTGTGCTTTGCTGTATTCAAAGGGCAACCCTAGAAGGTAATCAGAAGCCAGACCTAATGAAATACCCCACAGATGATAGATGTTATACAACCAGGGTCCAGGTTATAATCATTTTTGTGTTAACTGGCTCTGAGAATTAAGAAAATTAAGACAAGTCTGTGTTGAAAGTGAAAGTGTTACTCGCTTAGCTGTGTCCGACTCTTTGTGACCCCATGGACTGCAGCCTGCCAGGCTCCTATGTCCATGGAATTTTCCAGACATTACTAGAGTGGACTGTCATCCCTTCTCCAGGGATCTTCCCAACCCAGGGATCAAACCTGGGTCTCCTGCATTACAGGTGGATTCTTTACCATCTGAGCCACCCTCTGTAATCAAGGGAACAAGAGGGAACAGCATCTCTTTTTCAGCTGCACAACTGCTGAGGGTTCCAAAAGTTCATTTAAAAACCATTGATGAGGTGCCACAAGGTACTAGTGAAGACCACAGTGCCTATCCTAACAGAGCTTATAGCAGTAAGGCAGACAGGCATTGAATGAAGAAACAAATAACTAATCACAGGGACATCCTTGATGGTCCAGTGGTTAAAAATCTGCCTTCTAACGCAGAGGACATGGGTTCGATCACTGATCAAGGAACTAAGGTCTCACATGCCAGGGGACAACTAAGCTTACATGCCACAGCTAGAGAGCCTGCACACAGCAATGAAGACCCAGTGCAGCCACAGTAATAAATAATAAAAAAATACTTACACATTGTGATAAATGCTAGGACAGAATAACTACAACTGAGATGGTGCTAGTAAAGGTTAAGAACAAAGTGATCTACTCAAGGTGGACAAGGAAGGCGTTGAGAAAATGGCATTTAATCTGAGACTTACAAGAGAAGGTGTGAGCCAGCCTGGTTTAGACTAAGGGAGGGAACCCAAGCGGGGCAAAGAGTTTGGTGCAGCTGAGGATCTGAGAATCGCTATAAATGATGTGTAAAGATGGAGGGCAAACACAGAGATACGAGAGGAAGGCAGGGGCCAGATAGGCATGTCGGTGCTAAGTGTGAATTTTTCCCTGAGAACAACGAAGGGGTGCAGAAGGGTGTTAGGTCAAGCAGCTGAACAATTTTCAATTTTTAAACTGCAGAGAATGGATTCAAGGAGGCTATGATGAAAGCGGGGAGAATAGTTAGGAAGACTCCTCACTGAATGAGTAGAGTACAAGATGGTGACTTAGTCCAGGGTGGTGGTGGTCGGATGGAGAGAATGGATGACAGCAAGTAACAGGACTTGACTTGCTGGTGGATGGCCCGTGAGAGAAAGAGAGAGCCAGGGGTGACTTCCATGGTTCTGGCTTTAAGCAAATAGCGATAGTGATGAGCCAGGCAAGACTTGAGGAAGACCAAGCTTAAGAAACTTGGGGAAAGACTAAGCTAGGAGTGATAGGTGGGAACCAAGTCCAAAGAGGACATACTAAGAGTGGGCTGGCTCTGAGATTTCAAAAAGCAGGTGTCGGGGACTTCCCTGGTGGTCCACTGGTTAAGAGTCCATACTTTCAGTGCAGAGGTACAGGTTCAGTCCCTGGTTGGGGAACTAAGATCCCAAATGCTGTGATGCATGGTAAAAAAAAAAAAAAAAAAAGGTGTCAGGTAAGCAGTTAGGTTTATGAGTATGAGGCTCTGAGAAGAGGCCTGGGCTAGAAAGAGAAATACAGAAGCACAGCTCATAAATGGTCTTAAAGCCACAGCTATGAATGCAATTGCCCACAGAGCTACTGTAGAGAGAAGGGAAAAGCAAAGTCAAACAGTTATAAAGTATTTGTGCTGTTTAGTACTGCAGGAGCAAAGTAAAAGCGCCAACACCACCCTCCTGGCTTGACTCATACTGAAAAAGAGTTAAAAAGGCATCTGAGAGGAGCAAGGAGTGGGGTGAGAGGGAACCAGGACAGCACAATGCAGAAGCCAAAAGAGGAAATGTTACAAAGAGGGGGCGGCCAACTCCTTCTAAAGGCTGCTGAGATGAAAAAAACCAAACAGCATCCTTTAGATATGGAGTGATTACGTCCTTTTTGATCTTGAAACATGCAGTCTTAGAAGAGTGGCTGGACAGAAGCCAGAATGCACTAGGAACATGACCAATTTCGCTGTGATGCAGATGGGGGAAAACAAGCCATGGCTAGAGAGAGAACCGGCAACGATGCAGAATTTTACCCAAGATAGGTCTAGGGACTTTACTGGTGGTTCCCAGTGGCTAAGACTCGGCACCCCCAAAGCAGGGGGCCTGGCTTCGACCCCTGGTCAGGGAACTAGATTCCACATGCTACAGCAAAGACCTGGTGCAGCCAAATAAAACTAAGGCGAGCCCCAAACCCAGATATGTCTATGTGCCGGTGAGAGAGGGCAAGGCTGGGGATGGAGGACAGGAGGAGTAAGGTCGCAAAGAACTAGGTTTGGAGCCCAAACAGAGGGGCTGGCCTTTGATAGGAGAAGGAATACTTTCTCTGCTCAACCAGGATAAGGTGGAAAAATGGGTTCGTTTTAAGAAAGAAGAGGCTCTGACAGCACCTTAGCGTCCTCACCCTCGCCCTGTCTGCACATTTCCTTGCGCAAAAGCCCCAACCCCTTCCTACCCGCTCTGGCCAGGGTCACAGGCTGATTCTGCAGACAGCACCTTGTGCAGAAAGACTGCTTTTCTCAGGAAGCATTTGGGGGCATGGCAGGCACTGAGCCCTTCAGGTTCTCCTTCAGATTCTTAAGGATAATTCTATTCCTCAAATCTGCTGAGTTTTAACATACTTTGTAGGGTGCTAAGCTGCGTTCCATCTCTTTTTTAGCTTGTTTCTTTAATAAAATTATCTCTTTTAAACAATTACAGAAACAATACGTGATTATTGTAGAAAATTAAAATGTACGAGTAAAATAAATTTTAAAACTTGAAATTCAGATAGGCTAATTTTTACACATCATTCAACATTTAATGAATGTAAAGACAAACCACACTGTAGGAAAAGTTATTTATAATACGTATATCTAATAATGGAGAAGGAAATGGCAACCCACTCCACTATTCTTGCCTGGAGAATCCCATGGACAGAGGAGCCTCGCAGGCTACAGTCCATGGGGTCACAAAGAGTTGGACAAGACTGAAGTGACTAGGCAGGCCTATCTAATAAAAGCCTCTTTTNAAAAAAAAAAAAAAAAAAAAGGTGTCAGGTAAGCAGTTAGGTTTATGAGTATGAGGCTCTGAGAAGAGGCCTGGGCTAGAAAGAGAAATACAGAAGCACAGCTCATAAATGGTCTTAAAGCCACAGCTATGAATGCAATTGCCCACAGAGCTACTGTAGAGAGAAGGGAAAAGCAAAGTCAAACAGTTATAAAGTATTTGTGCTGTTTAGTACTGCAGGAGCAAAGTAAAAGCGCCAACACCACCCTCCTGGCTTGACTCATACTGAAAAAGAGTTAAAAAGGCATCTGAGAGGAGCAAGGAGTGGGGTGAGAGGGAACCAGGACAGCGCAATGCAGAAGCCAAAAGAGGAAATGTTACAAAGAGGGGGCGGCCAACTCCTTCTAAAGGCTGCTGAGATGAAAAAAACCAAACAGCATCCTTTAGATATGGAGTGATTACGTCCTTTTTGATCTTGAAACATGCAGTCTTAGAAGAGTGGCTGGACAGAAGCCAGAATGCACTAGGAACATGACCAATTTCGCTGTGATGCAGATGGGGGAAAACAAGCCATGGCTAGAGAGAGAACCGGCAACGATGCAGAATTTTACCCAAGATAGGTCTAGGGACTTTACTGGTGGTTCCCAGTGGCTAAGACTCGGCACCCCCAAAGCAGGGGGCCTGGCTTCGACCCCTGGTCAGGGAACTAGATTCCACATGCTACAGCAAAGACCTGGTGCAGCCAAATAAAACTAAGGCGAGCCCCAAACCCAGATATGTCTATGTGCCGGTGAGAGAGGGCAAGGCTGGGGATGGAGGACAGGAGGAGTAAGGTCGCAAAGAACTAGGTTTGGAGCCCAAACAGAGGGGCTGGCCTTTGATAGGAGAAGGAATACTTTCTCTGCTCAACCAGGATAAGGTGGAAAAATGGGTTCGTTTTAAGAAAGAAGAGGCTCTGACAGCACCTTAGCGTCCTCACCCTCGCCCTGTCTGCACATTTCCTTGCGCAAAAGCCCCAACCCCTTCCTACCCGCTCTGGCCAGGGTCACAGGCTGATTCTGCAGACAGCACCTTGTGCAGAAAGACTGCTTTTCTCAGGAAGCATTTGGGGGCATGGCAGGCACTGAGCCCTTCAGGTTCTCCTTCAGATTCTTAAGGATAATTCTATTCCTCAAATCTGCTGAGTTTTAACATACTTTGTAGGGTGCTAAGCTGCGTTCCATCTCTTTTTTAGCTTGTTTCTTTAATAAAATTATCTCTTTTAAACAATTACAGAAACAATACGTGATTATTGTAGAAAATTAAAATGTACGAGTAAAATAAATTTTAAAACTTGAAATTCAGATAGGCTAATTTTTACACATCATTCAACATTAAATGAAT
Organism: Oreotragus oreotragus; assembly: GCA_006410675.1. Taxonomy (NCBI): domain Eukaryota; kingdom Metazoa; phylum Chordata; class Mammalia; order Artiodactyla; family Bovidae; genus Oreotragus; species Oreotragus oreotragus. The sequence continues at coordinate 119,469 of SJYX01013549.1, read as the reverse complement.
GTAAAGACAAACCACACTGTAGGAAAAGTTATTTATAATACATATATCTAATAATGGAGAAGGAAATGGCAACCCACTCCACTATTCTTGCCTGGAGAATCCCATGGACAGAGGAGCCTCGCAGGCTACAGTCCATGGGGTCACAAAGAGTTGGACAAGACTGAAGTGACTAGGCAGGCCTATCTAATAAAAGCCTCTTTTAGAGAATACCAAAAAAGAATCTTAAAAAAAAAAAAAAAAGACAGACGACCCAGTAGAATGATGGGTAAAAGATGTGAACAGGCATATCACAAGAGAATTATCCAAATGGCTGATAAACATAGGAAGACACGCTCAACTTCATTCACCACCAGGAAAATGAAAACCAAAACGGGATACCACTACACATCCAGTGCTAGATAAGGGTAACAATAAAGAGAATGCAATACTAAGTGTTGGTGAGGAGGTGGAGAAAATACAACTCATAAATTAATGGTGGAGTGTAAGTTGATACAACCTCTTTCAAAAAGTGAGTAGTACGAACAATTGACATGTACACCCCATGACAAGGAATTCTACCCCAGGTATATATCCAGAAGAAATGTGCATACATTTTTACCAAGAGATATACACCAGAATGTTCAAAGCAGTACTGTTCACAATGGTTAAAACCTGGAGACAGCATAAATGCCTCTCTGTTGTAGAATGGATAAATTATGGTATAGTCATACCGTAGAACACTATTCTGCAAAGAAACAGCAATCAATAGCTATAAACAAATTAATTTCCCAAACAAAGACTGAGTGAAAGGAGTCAGACACAAGAGCAAATACTGTTCTGTTTAAGGCAGGGCAAGCTATCGAGTCAGAAGTCAGGACCTTGGTTATCCCTGGAGGGGTGGCAGGTGGGAAGCAGTGAAGTAGCACCAGGAACTGGAGAAGGAAATGGCAACCCACTCCAGTACTCTTGCCTGGAAAATCCCAGGGAGGGAGGAGCCTGGTAGGCTACAGTCCATGGGATTGCTCAGTCGGACATGACTGAGAGACTTCACTTTCACTTTATGGCTTCCCAGGTGGTGCTAATATTAAGGAATCTGCCTGCCACCGCAAGAGACATAAGACACACAGGTTTGATCCCCGGGTTGTGAAGATCCCGTGGAGCAGGGTATGACAACACAGTCCAGTATTCTTGCCTGGAAAATTCCATGGACAGAGGAGCNTGACTTTCAGAGATGTGTATAAGAGACAGATCCCGCACGCTGCTCAGTGAAGCCCAAAGATTAGAAAAAAAAAAAAAAGATGTACACTTCTGATTTATATACTTTACGATACATGTGCTATATTCATAAAACTTACATGTTTTCTGAAATCTGTCATTCAGAGACAACTATTGTTAACATTTTGGTATGTAATCTTTCAAATTTTCTGGGTTTTTTTCAATCATCAGAGAGAATAATATAAACTCTTCAATATTCAACAATAGTTACTGGCCATCTCCTATGTGCCAGGGATTCAGGATACAAAGATTGACAAGATAAGATCCCATCCTTGATGATCAAACCCTAATTGGAGAAGTAGATGTAAAAGCTGTATCAAATAAAATAATGCTGGCCAGGGAGAAGGGTTATAACACAGCTATAAAAAGGGCTAAGATAGTGCTTTCAGAAATGTGCACCTTTTCCAGGAAGGCCTCACATGAAATGAACAGTTTTCCAAACTGACCTAGGTTAGGGGGGAGACCCATCACTGCAGATATAACAGCATGAAGGACCTGTGAGCCACACTGGGTCAGTTTAGACACAGTGTATGATATGAACTATGGGGAGCAGCAAGAGGCAAGTTTAGCACCAGTAAGATTCAGTGAGAGGCTTCTGTCAAACAAAGAAGTCTGGGTTTTATTCCACCGGCCTCTGCTACAACTCCTCACTCTCTCTTCCTTAATTCACTTAGCTTCAGGACCTGACTCTCTTCCTGCGTCACTAACTTGCTCCTTCTCGGTCTTCGGGGCTGGCTTCTGCTCTTGCCCCAGCCTCAAGGTTGGAATGCCCCAGGGCTTAGTCCTCTGGCCTCTTCTCTCATCTGCTTAGATTCACTCCCTGTAATGACCTGTTTAAGCTTGGATTTCTCTCCCAAACTCCAGACTTTTTCATCCAAATACCCAACTGACATCTCCACTTGGATGTCCAACAGGCACCTCCAAGGTACCAGGCCCAAAGAGGACTCCTGCTCTCCCCTCACAAGCTTCTCCATCCCAGCTGATGGCAACTCCATCCTTTGGGTTGCCCAGGCTCAAAATTTTGAAGATGTCCTTGGCTCCTCTTTCTCTCCCTTGCCTTATCCAGTCTGTCAGGAAACAGCTGTTAGCTCTACTATCAAAAACATGTCCTGAATCTGAACATTTCTCATCGTCTCCATTGCTATCTCACCCAAGGTGTCCCCATCCTTCTCTTGATGATTTAATTTCTTCCCCTGTTACAGTCTACTCTGAAAACAGCAGTCAAAGTGAGTCTTTTAAAACGGGATTCAAATCAAGTCCCTGTATTCAACACCCTACAATGAATCCATTTTATTAAGGGTAAAAGCCCAAGCCTCGCATTATCTAGATATGGTTCTCATTTCCAACCACTACTTCCATTTCCAATTTCAAATCTGGGACAGTATCTCCTACTGACTTCCCCTGGCAAGCAGTCAAAGTGAGTCTTTTAAAACGGGATTCAAATCAAGTCCCTGTATTCAACACCCTACAATGAATCCATTTTATTAAGGGTAAAAGCCCAAGCCTCGCATTATCTAGATATGGTTCTCATTTCCAACCACTACTTCCATTTCCAATTTCAAATCTGGGACAGTATCTCCTACTGACTTCCCCTGGCTCATGGTTCTGGCCACTCTCGCTTCCATAAACACGCCAAGCATGTTCTTTAGTCTTAGGACTTTGCCACTAGCTGTTTAGTCTGTCATGTTCCTTCTCCAGACAGCCACATCACCAACATCACTTCTTCACTTAAATGTCACCTTCACAATGAAGCCTACTTTTAACTACCTAGTTTGAAAATTCAACATCCCCAGCCCCGACAATCTAGAATCTTTTTTTTTTAATTATTTATTTTGGCTCTACTGGGTCTTAGTTGTATCATGTGAGATCTAGTTCTCTGACCAGGAATCGAATCCAAGTCCCCTACAATGGGAGCACAAAGTCTTCCCACCAGGGAAGACCACCAGGGAAGTCCCTCAAACCCTTTGAACCCACTCTACGTAGTTTCCCTTTTTGCCCACAGCACCAATCAATTTCTAACATATTTTGTTTTATTATGTCTATTGCTTATTGTCCCTTTCTCACCACTAGATGGTAAAGGCAGAGTCTTGGTTTTTTCCTGTAGATTGTTTTGCTCACCTAGAACAGTGCCTGGAACACAGAAGGCACTCACTGTTTGTTGAATGAATGAACGGTGGACTGGATCCATAAGAAGGACATTGGCTTTTTCTTGCAATTTCCTTTCTGATTATTAAAGTATATACAGTAGAAACTTTGGAACATGCTGAAAACCATAAAGAACCCATCCAGAGATGAAAACTGTTAATACTTTAATGCATTCTCTCTCCAATTATTTTTCCATGAAGATTTGACTTTACATAATTGCCATCATTGGAGAAGGAAGTCGCACCCCACTCCAGTACTCTCGCCTGGAAAATCCCATGGACGGAGGAGCCTGGTGGGCTGCAGCTCATGGGGTCGCGAAGAGTCAGACACGACTGAGTGACTTCACTTTCACTTTTCACTTTCATGCATTGGAGAAGGAAATGGCAACCCACTCCAGTGTTCTTGCCT
>SJYX01013549.1:93030-104848 GCA_006410675.1 Oreotragus oreotragus | reverse complement strand
GAAAGGGATGACAGAGGATGAGATGGCTGGATGGCATCACTGACTCAATGGACGTGAATCTGAGTGAACTCCGGGAGTTGGTGATGGACAGGGAGGCCTGGCGTGCTGCGATTCATGGGGTCGCAAAGAGTCAGACACAACTGAGCAACTGAACTGAACTGAACTGAAGGGCCAGGCTTCCCTGGTGATTCAGATGGTAAAGAATCTGCCTGCAATGCAGGAAACCTGGGTTCGATCCCTGGGTTGGAAAGACCCCCTGGAGGAAGGAATGGCAACCCACTCCAGTATTCCTGCTTGGAGAATTCCATGAACAGAAGAGCCTGGAGGGCTACAGTCCACGGGGTTGCAAAGAGTCAGAAATGACTGAGTGACTAAGCATATGGCCAGGCAATAGGGCTATCCCAGAGAACAAAACACAGTCCCAAGGAACTTCCTTTTCAGAAAAGAAGCCCATCTTTTCAGTTTACTATGTTTGATTAACAGAAAACCTAAACAGGATCTCCCAGACATTTATTAAAATGCTGTGTATTCCTATTTGACTGCTTATTTATTTAGCTAGCACTAGCTCCAAATCAGGAAAGGAGTACATCAAGGTTTTATATTGTCACCCTGCTTATTTAACTTATATGCAGGGTACCTCATGAGAAATGCTAGACTGGATGAAGCACAAGCTGGAATCAAGATTCCCAGGAGAAATATCAATAAGCTCAGACATGCAGATGACACCACCCTTATGGCAGAAAGCAAAGAAGAACTGAAGAGCCTCTTGATGAAAGTGAAAGNTGTAGTAGAGCCTGAAGTCAGGCAGGTTGATTCCTCCAGTTCCATTCTTCTTTCTCAAGACTGCTTTGGCTATTCGAGGTTTTTTGTATTTCTATACAAACTGTGAAATTAGTTTTTCTAGCTCTGTGAAAAATACCGCTGGTAGCTTGATAGGGATTGCATTGAATCTGTAGATTGCTTTGGGTAATGTACTCATTTTCACTATATTGATTCTTTCAATCCTCGAACATGGTATATTTCTCCATCTATTAGTGTTCTCTTTGATTTCTTTCATCAGTGTTTTATAGTTTTCTATATATAGGTTTTTAGTTTCTTTAGGTAGAGATAGTCCCAAGTATTTTATTCTTTTCATTGCAATGGTGAATGGAATTGTTTCCTTAATTTCTTTTTCTATGGAGAAGACTCTTGAGAGTCCCTTGGACTGTAAGAAGATCCAACCAGTCCATCCTAAAGAAAATCAGTCCTGAATATTCATTGGAAGGACTGATGCTGAAGCTGAAACTCCAATACTTTGGCCACCTCATGCGAAGAATGGACTCATTGGAAAAGACCCAGATGCTGGGAAAGATTGAAGGCAGGAGGAGAAGGGGACAACAGAGGATGAGATGATTGGATGGCATCACCGACTCAATGGACATGAGTTTGAGTAAATTCCAGAGTTGGTGATTGACAGGGAAGCCTGGTGTGTGGCAGTCCATGGGGTCATAAAGAGTTGGACATGACTGAGTGACTGAACTGAACTGATGAAGATATAGATGAGAGGTATTGATGGATTATTGAATATGTAGCAGGAAAAAAATGAAGGGCAAAAACAGGTTTATGAGGCAAATACAGAGAAAACTGGAAAGACTTCATTAATAATTGGAAAGTTTGGAGGAGCACTAAAGATGACCTTTAGCACTAAAGTTTTGAACAAAGTTCTTCACAACTTGCTTTGCAAGTAGGAGTTACAGAGAGGAGCCTTCCTTAACGTTTGGGTTGTGTATTACAATTATTTTCTACTCCCCACTGTCCTACTTCCCACCCCCTACCCCTAGTGTTTTCAGTCTCTCTGTCTTCTAAACAACCTCCATAGTGAAAACTGTTTTCTTTCTAAAATAAAAATGTGATTACATGTCTAAAGAAACCCTATGCTCCCTTAGTTCTCCTTCTCTTAGCAACTCTGTCAAGCCCCTTTTACAGTGTTTTAGATTGTCAATCTGTAGCCTTATTGTCCTTTTAAGTATCTTGACCTTTAATTGCAGTGTTTCCCGAGTCTCTGAAAACTGTCCTTTCATCCATGTTCATCCTGCTTGCCTTCACTCATAGTTGCTTCTGCCCTGCACTTTTCTTCCTCTAGAACTAACCTCTAGTTCCTTTGTACACATATTTTAGGGACCAGCACAAATGCAAATTCCTTTGTAAAAAGCATGCTAAATCTCTTTTCCCTTTTCTCTTCTATGCTTCTATGGCATTTTTTTCCTATTTACTGTACAATATTTTTTATACAGGTAGATTTTATTAGACATTTATAGGTAGATTTTTATATTCAGTAGATTTTGAATTTGTTGAAGGCAAATACTTTCTTCATTTATGTGTGTCAAGAACATAGTAGAATGTCTGCAGAGTGGATGTTTAATATAAGAAACTGTGTAAACAAGTGGAATTGAGTGAGTTTGGTAAAGAATGAGGTATTGAGGAAAACATATGTGATAGACTGAAAACCTCAATATATTTTTTACATGATGAATGAACACAACTTTGCTAAATTCTACATAAATCTCCTCTTTAACAAAATTCTCTTTCAGATGATTGTTGATCACTTTGTAGTCTTTTCCAATGATTGTGATTGTATCACTCACCACTGTCCTTTCTCTAATAAGTCAAAACAACAACAACAACAACAACACATGGTACAACTTAAAACTAGTGGTTCTCTTTTTTGTCCCTCACAATTTTCTCATGCCGAATTCTGCAGTATCCTTTGTTCTTCACAGATGTATTCACACTCAGCCTTTTGAGTTCAGTCATAGCCCAGAAATAGCTGGAGTTTCTTTAAAAATTATATACATTTTCTTCACAATTCATGTCAAGGAAAAATACATAAAGAGTGTCTTTCTCTCACATTTCTTGGGACTTCTTTCTTCTGCATTTGGTATTTTTGATCTTTTTGATTTTTCACGATTCTGGCTCTATATCTTGTCTGTTGTCTGAAGCAGTGTTGCTGCCTAGTAAATATGAAGTAGTGAGTAGTACTCAAACATTTTCAGCTACTTGGAAAAAGAAGTTATTTAAAGTGTGTGTTCTGAATGACCTTCCCTTTAAATAGAGTAAATTTCCCACTCCATTCCTGCCCAATAATCTAACCTCTTGCATTTTCTTCTAGGTTAGTTTCTTAATGACTTTCACAGTACCTATCAATTGGGTGTTGTCTGCAGATTTCATTAATAGAGTAATTATTCTTGCCGATCACTAATGACAACCTGAAAACTGGAATTCTTTATCAATTCCCCTCTTAGTCCATAAATATGTAATTTTAAATGACAGGGCTTGAATTCAAGTTCATATAAAATGTTATTTAATAGTAACATTAAAATAATATTGTACTTTTATGCCTATGTAGTTCCTCAGTTCCATTATATTTCAGTTTTATTCATTTTATTTTTTGCTCATTTTCAGTAGTCTGTGCTAAGCCTTTCCTTTAGAATAGATATTCCTTCGAAACTCTGGTTTGAGCACAAGTGGTGTAGCCCCCCCTGGGGGGTTAAATGTAATTTGTTTGATTGGATACTCAAGCTTTTCAATTGTTTTATTTTCCTTAGAGAAACAGAACCTTTCTAGCTTTCAGGTCAATTGGTGTAATGGTTGGATTCAGATGGAGTGACACTTTCTCCCACTTGTAAGTCTCTAGTTCCTTGGAGAAATCCTTGAGAAATCTGTTGACAACTTGCTGTCATCTAGCTGGTCTAATGGTATAAATGACTTAGACACTGATTCCGAGTAGCGTGAAAGCCTAATGGTAAAGTGAAATTTTGAGAAGCTCTTAAGTGCATTTTGGGTAAGTTACTTAGGCAGTCCCCACATTTATTTCTCACAGTGAGTGTTTCAGGTCTTTATTGGTTTTCCTTTTTTCTGTTTTCTTTTTTTTGGCTAGGGAAAGGAATTTACCATTTTAACCTGTTCAGACACAGCAGCAGCTGATCACAAATGTTACTATTGGGAGGTATAGAAAAGAACAAGATGATTAGAAAATGTGTTGTAGGAATCTGGGAAAGTAGAAATCAAATGAGATCAGGTTGGCAAAAGAAACCACAGTCCAAAATACACACAAGAGAGAGAAGTTGTGGTGGAGGAGAGAAGTGAGTGGTGGGTGTCATAAGCCTGGAGCTGACAGACTCCGGGGGCAGGAGGACTCTGTGGGCAGAAGGCACAGCAGACTCCGTGACTGCCGGGGACAGGAATTGGCAAGCAGCACTTGGAGTGACAGTCTGGGTCAGATTCTCCCACTTTTCTCCGTCAAGAGGCATCAGGCAGTGGTGACAGCTGACCTCAGTTTGGAGCATACAGAGTGGACTCTAGGCCAGAAGAAGGCGGGCTGATGAAACCCAGGTGAAAGGGGATCCTTGCCCTGAGAAAATGAGTTGTCCTGCTTACCCCCCCCTTGCCCTGCAGTTATCAGATCTGATCTAGAGCAAATAGAGATGTGTTCACAGGCAGATCCATCGTGCTTCTAAGAGGAGTTTCAGAGATGGAAACAGAAAGAATGGATGGGGAAAAAAATCACAGATAATAGAAACAGTTATGTTAAAGTTGTGGAAAGAAATCTCTTAGATTAGAAGGATTTTGTGCTGGTGCTGGGACTAATGCAGTGACTGACTGGAGGTGATGTTACTGTGTGTGTATATGTGCACATATGCATGTGTGCATGCACATGTATGTGCATGATGAGGTATGGGTGGGGAAAGGAGAACAAGCGAATTAAACCAGAAATACTTTGAGAGAAAACTTATACCTACAGAATTAAAATATGACAACATGGTAGAAAGTTATTGAATGATTATTTAGGCCAGCTCGGACATTAAAGGACTCTCTGAGGTGGCAATAGACAAGTGACGTCTGAGTGACGATAAATCGTGCATCCCTTCATACCCATCACTGGTTCTAAAAAAAGGTCTCATTAAGTCCTAAAAGCTCAGCTGAGTATTTAAACATTATAATTCAAAGGTGACTTTGAAGAAGGTAGCAGTAAACTACTACCTAGTTATACTTAAGTGAATGGGAAGGTACACTAACAACAACGTCCACTGTTACACGTATCAGAAGATAAAAAAGTTCTAGTGAAATATCCGAAACAGTATTACGTGGGAGATGGTAGATAAGCTGATTTTTATATTACCCATTATAACCATAGCAGTTCTCTCCCTTCCCTTTTTTTTAACCTTTAATAGCCACCTTCACTCTTGATTTCCTCTTTCTAAAAATATGCTGAAATCAGTTATTATAGCAGTTATTATAAACTCATTGTTTTTGCCAAGTCAACACGTGACTATTTCTCCCACCCATTATTTTTATTCTGGGCCTCACGTTTCTGGAGGCTGTCAGCCTTTAGAGAAGTTTAATCTCTTTGCAAAAAGAGATTCCAAATACACCACCAAATGTAGGGATTTTTTTTTTTTTTTTTGACAGCTGCTGCTTACGTTGGGAAAAATGGTTTGGGAAGAAATATGTAAGAATTGGACTGTATAAATGCAAATTGTAAAAAGACAAAATGAATATTACTTTTAAGAGCACCACTTGAATCTCGCTATCCAATTGCTAGTATAAATTTCTTCAGAGAATAATGAAAGCATTTATTTATTTTGCTCTAACTGATGACACAATCTTAGGCTTTTTCTTTGTTGTTTTTGCAAAGGGGTGAAAGAAAGGAAACTTTGCTGAATGTTCTACATTTGACCCACAAATAGCTACTTTTGGTTTTAGGGCTGATTTAATCCTTACCTTAAAAAAATGCCTATTTGCTGCTGTCATTTTTCCTGTCAAAACCAAATTAAATGTGTGTGCTCCATTACTGATTGAAGAAAAAACTGCTTAGACAATTACTATCTCACCAGCTTTAGGGCAAAGAGCACCGCCTTTAAACAAGGGTCACCATGAAGGCTTTATTCTCAGTTCTGAGCGTCTTTAAAGATAAAGCAATTCATATCAGATTTCATGATACAGTTCTCTAAAGGAGGTTAAAGAGATCCATGTTTTTCCTTTGGCCTAAAATGGCTCTCCTTCATTTAGTTTATGAGACACATTTTCAATAAATTTTGCTCAGTACTCCTGGAGCTGGGGGAAAAAAACAAATAAAAGCTAGGACACAGAATGGCTGGAAGATAGGTACTTGTAGAAAAGCATGTTTTTTTTCAAGAATGTAAATTTAATCATTATTAATTAATTAATGAGATTTTTTGCCTTTGTTGAAGATTTTAGTAGGAGTAACTCCTGCATAGCAGAAGGAGGTATTTTACCTGTTTTGTTTAGAGAGCAGGACTCCATTTCAACTTAACAAATTACTGCTCAGGATCTTTAAGGTATTAGTTGAATACTGGCACAGAGTTGAGTTTTTGGATTGTGTACCAAAATGATTTCCTACATATCTATCTAGATGTTGAGGATTGAAGGATGACCCTCTGCCTTTGGGTCAGAAGTGATTTCACATCTTAGTCTTACTCCCTGAACTTATAAACAGGAATCTGATGTCCACCATTTTCAGACACAATTTGCCCTAGTTATATACAACTGTATCATTATAATTTAAATAGATTTAAAAAACTGGGAAAGATTTGTGGGGAAAGTAAGAAATGTGACTTTAAATTCAACACATTGAAAAGAAAAGAATGAGAATGGGTAGTATAAATAGAAGGCCAGAGACATTACTTTGCCAACAAAGGTCTGTCTAGTCAAGGTCTGTTTTTTTCAGTAGTCATGCATGGATGTGAGAGTTGGACTGTGAAGAAAGCTGAGTGCCGAAGAATTGATGCTTTTGGATCTCCTTGGACTGCAAGGAGATCCAACCAGTCCATTCTGAAGGAGATCAGCTCTGGGATTTCTCTGGAAGGAATGATGCTAAAGCTGAAACTCCAGTACTTTGGCCACCTCATGCGAAGAGTTGACTCATTGGAAAAGACTCTGATGCTGGGAGGGATTGGGAGCAGGAGGAGAAAGGGATGACAGAGGATGAGATGGCTGGATGGCATCACTGACTCGATGGACATGAGTCTGAGTGAACTCCGGGAGTTGGTGATGGACAGGGAAGCCTGGTGTGCTGCAGTTCATGGGGTCGCAAAGAGTCCGACACGACTGAGCGACTGAACTGAACTGAACTGGGATAAGTTTAGGGCTTCTATCCATTTCCTTGTGTTTTTCTGTGCCTGGTGCTGGTGGTTTAGTCGCTAAGTCATGTCTGACTCTTGCACTCCCATGGACTGTAGCCTGTTAGGCTCCTCTGCCCATGGGATTCTCCAGGCAAGAATACTGGAGTAGGTTGCCATTTCCTTCTCCAGGGGATCTTCCTGACCTGGGAATTGAACCTGAGTCTTCTGCACTGCAGGCAGACTCTTTACCAACTGAGCTACAAGGGAAGCCATTTTCTATTCTTGCTGCTGCTGCTAAGTTGCTTCATTCATGTCCAACTCTCTGCAGCCCCATAGACAGCAGCCCACCAGGCTCCTCTGTCCCTGGGATTCTCCAGGCAAGAATACTAGAGTGGGTTGCCATTTCCTACAACTCACTCATTTCCTCTCTTCTACCACTTCTGCCTTTTGCTAATTTCTGTTACTCTTTCAAGTTAGTGTAGTTAATCTTTCAGTCCTTAGTTTAGATGAAGCTTCATTCATTCAGTGAATATTTAATAAGTTCCTAATAGTTGCTAGTTATCACTCTGGGGAATGAGGTGACAGCAGTAAACAAAATAGCAAAAGGAAACAAAGCCAAACTTCTCCTTATCGAGTTTAGACTCTAGGTAGGAAGAGGAGACTAAAAAGCAGAAAGATAAATAAAATATGCAATATGTTTGGTGTGGACAGAGAAGAGCTGATAGGGAAGGGGGTGAGCAAGGATGGTACTACAGTTTTAGTAAGGGTATTAGGAGGGATTTTGCTAAAAGGACAATTAAAGAAATTAAGGAAACATCTGAAAGAAGTGTGACAAATAGCCAGCAAGTGTCTGTAGGAGTAATGTCAAGGAGTAGGAACAGAAAATGTGAAGGCTTTGAGGAAAATGGGTGCCTGGAATGTCTGAGGCTGGTGTGTGCTCAGACACTCAGTCGTGTCCAATTCTTTGGAACCCCATGTACTGTAGCCTGCCAGACTTCTCTTTCTATGGGATTCTCCAGGCAAGAATACTGGACTGGGTCTCCATTTCCTCCACCAGGAGAGCTTCCCAATTCAGAGACTGAATCCGTGTCTCCTGCACCATTGGAAGGCAGATTCTTTACTACTGTCACCAACTAGGAAGCCCTTGAGGAGGGCAGTGTAGCTAGATCAGAGAGCACAGGGACATACTAATAAAGACAAGTCAGGGGTAGCAAGGAAACAGATTGAATGAGGATTTGTAGAGCTTGTTGAAATAGACCCTGATGCTGGGAAAGATTGAGGGCAAGAGGAGAAGAGAACGACAGAGGATGAGATGGTTGGATGGCATCACTGACTCAGTGAACATGAGTCTGAACAAACTCAGGGAGATAGTGAAGTACATCTCAGCCTGGCGTGCTGCAGTGCATGGGGTTTTAAAGAGTCAGACATGACTTAGCGACTGAACAACAACTTGGTGTAAGAACCAGTTGCTTTATATACAGTAAATCAATGAAGATTAGTAGAACATATCTTCCCACAAAAATACACAAAAATAGACACAAAATGGCTTAAAAGGCTTAAAAGTAATACACAACATGACAAAACTCGTAGAAGAGAACATAGGCCAGATATTCTCGGACAACTTTTACCAGTGTTTTCTTAGATCAACCTCCCAAGGCAATGTAAATATTGATAAAAGCAAAAATAAGCAAATGGGACATAATCAAACTTATAAAGCTTTTTACAACAAAGGGAACCTTAAACGGAATATAAAGATAACCTACAGACTGGGAGAAAATATTCAAAAATGATGCAACTGACAAAGGATTAATTTCCAAAATATACAAACAACTCATACAACTTAATAACAAACAAACAACCCAATTGAAAAGCAGTAGCAGACCTAAATAGACATTTCTCCAAAGACATACAAATGGCCAATAAGCACATGAAAAGATGCTTAGTATTGCTAATTAAGAGAAATGCAAATAAAAATTGCAATGAGGTTCCACTTCACACCAGTCAGAATTTATTGTTCAGTCACTCAGTCGCATCTGACTCTTTGCGACTAGATGTACTGCACCACGCCAGGCTTCTTTGTCCTTCACCATCTCCCAGAATCTTACTCAGACTCATGTCCATTGAGTCGGTGATGCCATCCAAGGATCTCATCCTTGACCCTTTTTTGTATAGTTCTATGTATTCTTGCTACCGCTTCTTAATATCTTCTGCTTCTGTTAGTTCCATACCATTTCTTTCCTTTATTGTGCCCATTTTGCATGAAATGTTTCCTTGGTTCTCTAATTTTCTTGAAGAGATTTCTCATCTTTCCTGTTTTATTTTTTTCCTCTATTTATTTGCATTGATCACTTAGGAAGACTTTCTTATTTCTCCTTGCTGTTCTTTGGAACTCTGCATGCAGATGGGTATATCTTTCCTTTTCTTCTTTGCCTTCTACTTCTCTTTTCTCAGCTATTTGTAGGGCCTTCTTAGACAACCATTTTGTCCTTTTTCATTTCTGTTTCTTGGGAAAGGTTTTGATCACTACTTCCTGTACAATGTCACGAGCCTCTGTCCATAGTTCTTCAGGCACTCTATCAGATCTAATTGACTAAAATAGTCCTGGGAGCCACAGTGTGCTGGCATAAGTCCTTACGAAGGAGGTCGCCGTTACTGTCATTACCCCTACCATAAAGGTGTTGTCATCTGTATATCTGAGGTTATTGATATTTCTTCTGGCAGTCTTGGTTCCAGCTTGTGCGTTATCCAGCCCGGCATTTCCCATGATATACTCTGCATATAAGTTAAATAAGCAGGGTGACAGTATACAGCCTTGACATGCTCCTTTCCCGATTTGAAACCAGTCTGTTGTTTCATGTCCAGTTTTAACTGTTGCTTCTTGACCTAAATAAAGATTTCTCAGGAGCAGGTCAGGTGATCTGGTATTCCCATCTCTTGAGGAATTTTCCATAGTTTGTTGTGATCCACACAGTCAAAGGCTTTGGCATAGTCAATAAAGCAGAAGTAGATGTTTTCTGGAATTCTCTTGCTTTTTCGATGATCCACTGGATGTTGGCTATTTGATCTTTGGATATTCTGCCATTTCTGCATCCAGCTTGAACATCTGAAAGTTCACAGTTCACATACTGTTGAAGCCTGGCTTGGAGAATTTTGAGCATTACTTTGCTAATGTGTGAGATGAATGCAATTGTGTGGTAGTTTGAGCATTCTTTGGCATTGCCTTTCTTTGGGATTGGAATGAAAATTGACCTTTTGCAGTCCTGTGGCCACTGCTGAGTTTTTCAGATTTGCTGGCATATTGAGTGCAGCATTTTCATAGCATTATCTTTTAGGGTTTGAAATAGCTCAATTAGAATTCCATTACCTCCATTAGTTTTGTTTGTAGTGATGCCTCCTAAGGCTCACTTGACATTCCAGGATGTCTGGCTCTAGGTGAGTGATCACACCATTGTGGTTATTTGGGTCATGAAGATCTTTAGTTCTTCTGTGTTCTTGCCACCTCTTAATATCTTCTGCTTCTGTTAGGTCCATACCAATTCTGTCCTTTATTGTGCCCACCTTTGCATGAAATGTTCCCTTGGAATCTCTTATTTTCTTTAAGAGATCTCTAGTCTTTCCTATTCTATTGTTTCCTCTATTTCTTTGCACTGATAATTGAGGAAGATTTTCTTATCTCTCCTTGACTATTCTTCTGAATATTCACTGGAAGGACTGATGATGAAGCTGAAACTCCAATATTTTGGCCACCTGAGGCAAAGAACTGACTCATTGGAAAAGACCCTGATGCTGGGAAAGATTGAGGGAAGGAGGAAAAAGGGACGACAGAGGATGAAATGGTTGGATGGCATCACTGAGTTGATGGGCATGAGTTTGAGTAAGCTCTGAGAGATGGTGAAGGGCAGGGAAGCCTGGTGTGCTGCAGTCCATGGGGTCGCAAAAAGTCAGACATGACTGAGTAACAAAACTAAACTGACTGAACTGATCCCTACCATAGTTTGCCCCCAGGCCAAGCTACAGAGAGGGAACACAGCTACATCCATCAGCAGAAAATTGGATTAAAGAATTAATGAGCATGGCCTGCCCACCAGAGCAAGACCCAGTTTTCTCCACAGCCAGTCCATCCCACCAGGAAGCTTCCACAAGCCTTTTATCCTCATCTTTCAGAGGCAGACAGACTGAAAGCCACAATTACAGGAAACTAACCAAACATCACGTGAATCACAGCCCTGTCAAACTCATTGAAACTATGAGCCATGCTGTGTAGGGTCACCCGAGACGAATGGGTCATGGCAGAGAGTTCTGACGAAATGTGGTACTACCACACAATTGCACTCATCTCACACACCAGTAAAGTAACGCTCAAAATTCTCCAAGCTAGGCTTCAGCAGTACCTGAACGGTGAACTCCCTGATGTTCAAGCTGGTTTTAGAACAGGCAGAGGAACCAGAGATCAAATTGCCAACATCCGTTGGATCATGGAAAAGCAAGAGAGTTCCAGAAAAACATCTATTTTTGCTTTATTGACTATGCCAAAGCCTTTGACTGTGTGGATCACAATAAACTGTGGAAAATTCTGAAAGAGATGGGAATACCAGACCACCTAACCTTCCTCTTGAGAAATCTGTATGCAGGCCAGGAAGCAACAGTTAGGACTGGACATGGAACAACGGACTGGTTCCAAATAGGAAAAGGAGTAC
>SJYX01013549.1:71208-90339 GCA_006410675.1 Oreotragus oreotragus | reverse complement strand
GACTCGATGGACGTGAGTCTGAGTGAACTCCGAGAAATGGTGATGAACAGGGAGGCCTGGCATGCGGTGATTCATGGGGTCGCAAAGAGTTGTACACGACTGAGCAACCAAACTGAACTGGAGAAGCGAATGGCAAACCACTTCAGTATTCTTGCCTTGAGAACACCATGAACTGTATGAAAAGGCAAAAAGATACGACACTGAAAGATGTACTCCTAAGGTCAGTAAGTGTCCAATATGCTACTGGAGAAAAGTGGAGAAATAGGTCCAGAAGGGATGAAGAAGCTGAGCCAAAGCATAAACAGTGCTCAGCTGTGGATGTGTCTGGTGGTGAAAGTAAAGTCTAGTGCTCTAAAGAACAATATTGCATAGGAACCTGGAATGTTAGGTCCACAAATCAAGGTAAATTGGAAGTGGTCAAACAGAGATGGCAAGAGTGAATATTGGCATTTTAAGAATCAGTAAACTAAAATGGACTGGAATGGGTGAATTTAATTCAGATGACCATTATAGCTGCTACTGTGGGCAAGAATCCCTTAGAGGAAATGGGATAACCTTCATAGTCGACAAAAGAGTCCAAAATGCAGTACTTGGATGCAATCTCAAAAATGATAGAATAATCTCTGTTCGTTTTCAAGGCAAACCATTTAGTATCATGGTAATCCATGTCTGTACCCCAACCACTAATGCCAAAGAAGCTGTAGTTGAGTGGTTCTTTGAAGACCTACAAAACCTTATAGAACTAACATCAAAGAAAAATGTCCTTTTCATCATAGAGGACTGGAAAGCAAAAGTAGGAAGTCAAGCGATACCTGGAGTAACAGGCAAGTTTGGCCTTGGAGTACAAATTGAAGCCGGGCAAAGGCTAACAGAGTTTTGCCAAGAGAACGCACTGGTCATAGCAAACACCCTTTTCCCACAACACAAGAGAAGACTCTACACATGGACATTACCAGGTGGTCAATACCAAAATCAGATTGATTATGTTCTTTGGAGCGCTATACAGTCAGCAAAAACAAGACCAGGAGCTGGCTTTGGCTCAGATTATGAACTCCTTATCGCAAAATTCAGATATAAATTGAAGAAAGTAGAGAACATCACTAGGCCAATCAGAATGGCCATCACCAAAAGCCAAAAATCATAAAAGCTAATGAGCATGTGGAGGAAAAGGAATCCTCGTACATTGTTGGTAAGAATGTAAATTGGTGCAGACATTATGGAAAACTGTATGGATGTTCCTTAAACTAAAAATAGAGCTCTTATATGATCCAGTGATCCTACATTTGTGCAAAATCCAGAAAACTCTAATTCAAATAGAGGCATGAATGCCAGTGTTCATAGCAGCGTTATTCATAATAGCCAAGACATGAAAGCAACCTAAATGTCCATTGACAGATGAATGGATAAAGATGTGGCATATATACACAATGGAGTACTACTCAGCCATAAAGAAAGAATGAGTTAATGCCATTTGCAACAACATGAATTGACCTAGACATTATGATACTAAGTGAAGTAAGTCAGAGAAAGACAGATAACATTTGATATCACTTACACCTGGCATCTAAAGCGTGATACAAAGGGACCTCCTTACAAAACATAAACAGACCCACAGACTTAGAAAAAGAACTTAGATTTATCAGGGAAAGGATGGAGAAAGGCATAGACTGGGAGTTTGGAACTGATGTGTAGACACTGCTTATTTAAAATAGATAACCAGGAAAGACTTATTGTATAGCAGAAAGTTATGGTGAAGAGTTTTCTTCCTAGACAAGGAAGACATGGTAAGAACTTGACTTTTTAAGGAAAGGAAAGTGTGGGCATAAAAACAACTTCCAGATTTAGGGACAGGAAATGTTGAAAATGTTACTAAGGTGCTTTTTAGCTGATTCTAATAATCTTTAAGAACTCATCTTTTCTGTATGGATAAAATAGGAAAAAGAACTAAAGATACATTGAGACAATTAACAGCATCAGATATCGTGATCATCTGTGTACCAAAAGCATTCTTTTTCAACCATTTTAATAAATTGAAGCATAGTTAATATGCAGTGTTTTGTTAACTTCAAATGCATAGCAGTGATCATATATATATGTATACATATCTCTATATATGTACACACCTATATATATATGTATTTAGATTCTTTTCCATTGTAGATTAGAAGATATTGAATATAGTTCCCTGTGATATATACTAATAGTAGGTTCCTTATTATTTATTTTATGCAACATATGCACACTACCAAAAGCATTCTTAAATGTGGAATTGTGCAAAAAATGTTCCCAGATAGTACCTACAGACAATGGGCTGACTCTATCCCCATTCCCTATGAAATCAATAATAAACCATTGGCACATTTTTCCATTGTGTGTGTGTGTGTAAATTAATAGCTACTTTTTAAAGTATATAGAATAATAGTTTAGGAAAAAATGGCCATGAGAGTTTCATATCCACTCAAGATCGGACAAAGAAAATTACTTACATTCCTATGTTAAATTTCTAGAGATCGATTAAGCTGGAGGCTTGTTCCTAGGAGATTGCAGTATATGGAGAGAGAGCTTTAAGAGGTGTCATGGCATGCATACAGGCTTAGTTGCTCAATCATGTTTGACTCCTTGTGACCCCATGGACTGTAGCTCATCAGGATCCTATGTCTGTGGGATTTTTCAGGCAAGAATAGCAGAGTGGGTTGCCATTTCCTCCTCTAGAGGAACTTCACAACCTAGGGGTCAAAGCTCTGTCTCCTGCATTGCAGGTGGATTCTTTACCCACTGAGCCATCAGGGAAGCCCGATAGATGTCATGGAGAGAGGAGTAAATCCAAAGTACCCTGTTTAGGGTGTAAATGTAGTCACTTAGGCATGAATCACTTCCAGGGTCTGGCTTGTCTGAGTTATTCATACAGGAAAAACAGAAGTCTTTATGTCAGAGTTCTGTTGGAGAAGGGGTTGGGGATGAATAGAGCAGGGAGGAAGGGAGAAGGGACCAGGGAGAGGAGTGTTGAAATGTGTGAGCTCATGGGAGATAATAAAGAGAAACAAAACTAGTCAGAAAATCTTGAATAATGTAGCTGTGTCAGAAGTCATTTCCCTGCAGCATCTTTCATATGGTCAAAGAGAAGGAAGCTTTAAGAAGTTATCAGTAAATCAAACCAATAGTGGGAACACATACACATTCCAAATTCTTGTGTGCAACATTCTGCAAAGGTGAAGAATTCCTGTATGACACATTTTATCTGTTAAAAATGATGCCTTTTCTTTATTGCTTAGAATTGCAACACTGTAGATTGTGTTGGCAGTTTTATTTTTGGAGTATTTATTAGTCAATCAGTCAATTAGTATTTACTGAGCTTCTGCCCAGCACGTAGGGCATGCTCATCAAATTTGCAAATGACACAAATCTTGGAGGATGTTAAATACATTGGATGAGAGACATAGCATCCAAAAAGATTTTGACAGCCTGGAGCAATGGGCTGAATCTAACAAGATGAAATATATTGTGGATAAATATAAATTCCTGTCCTTGGATTCACAAAACTAACTGCATATGTACAGGATGGGGTAGATATGCTTTAACAGTCAGCTCAACTTAATTTATCAGTTTTAGCTATATGATGTCATTGCCAGAAATGTAGCATACAAGTTTGGATTACATTAAGGTGATAATCTTATTTCAATTTGGTGAGAGGCCACATGTAGAGATTGTAGTATTTCTGGAGCCATATTTTAAAAGAGAGACCCAAAGCCATGTCATATTTAGAACACCACAGAAGCCAAACACATTTATCTTGAAGAAAAGACTTGGGAGAAAAATATGTGTGAACTCTTGTGTGGGAAAGGGATTGGATTTGTTTCATGTGGTCTCAGTAATTAGAGCTGGGACCTAAGAATTGAATTTATAAAGAGACATCTTCCAGTTCAATCATTTATAATAGTAAAAGCTGTTCAAAGATGAAAGGTTTCCCAAAGTCTGCAGAATCAGAATAGTGCAGCAGGTGAATCTCAGAGTCCTCATTTTGGGGATAATGCTAATAACATGGCAGAGGGGGATCTGAGAACCTGGTAAGATACTATAAGTAAAGCACTCAAAACACTGCCAGGAAAATGGCAAATGATTATATTGCTCATTCAGGTTGTTACCCTTCTTATTATGGGAGGCATTGATATAAAACCTGAATCATCACTGTGTTGAGTTAAAGCAAAATAACTCAATGGGTGGGTCTGATAAACTAGATGGTGGTTATTTCCAAATGCTAACTGGGTGTAGCTAATTGAAATTGGTTAAAACAGTCTCTAGAACCAGTCACTTTTCTATGTGACTTTGAAAAATGTAACCCTTTTATATTTAATTCTCTAAGATTCCATTTCATTACTTGGAGATAATTCCAAATCTGTCTCAGGTTGTTGTAAAGATAAAAGAAAACTTTAGGACAATGCTCAATATGCTAGCTTCTCAATAAATGTGAACACTTTGATAATGCTGAAGGAGTCAATAAAGAATCCTTGTAGGATTTAGGATTTGAGATATATATGTTTTGAAAATACTAAGAATTTAAGTAAATGAAAAGTAGTAGCAAGTTTATCACCATAGGGAAATAGCTTAAATATAACATGAAAATAGAATTAAGCATTGTGTGATTATATCAGACAGTGAGGAAATCTCACCATTTAAGTAAGGTTGACTCTTGGTGACCAGTTGGAAATAAAAGTGGGTGGAATGAGAGAGGGAAAACCTCAGAAGACCTTTAGTTTAGGACAGTAAGCAGAGTGGCATTCCACATGCTTTCAGGTAGAGGATGAAACATACATGTGATATTTTAAAATAACCTTATGAAGTTTTCAGAATAAACTGTCTTCCTTATGCTTAAAAATTATAGATGGAATAGCTGAATCTTTTATGCAAATCCTTCTTTAACCTAGAAATAGAAATTCTATTTTAGGACAAATTCTATTTCAGAAAGTCCAAACACTTTTTCCTTCGTAAAGTTTTCCCTTCAGATTCATATCTGTAGGGAAAAGTAGTTTTCTTTTTTTGTTTGAAATCTTTAGCATTCAAGATGATGATCTTTATATTTGTATCACCCATCCTCATCCTCTGAGAGTGAGTCTGAATTTCAGATCCGTTGCCAAACCACTTGTATTAAATCTATGAGAGAGATGTTATTCAAAATGCTTAAAATGGTTTTGCTTTAAAATGAGATCCATCAAATTAATGAAACTTATATTCTTGGGAGGCTCATAAGTCAGTTCTAGGAAGATAGGTCCCACAAAGAAAGTCCCCAAATAGGTTCTACACCACACATTTATGGATTAAGGCACAACTTTTCAAAGCAACTCCATGAAAAAGACAATAAACTTCAATACTTAAGTGAAAAACAACTGTCATCTTTTATAGTGATTCACATACTTTTAGTATACTAAAAATATGCTTTCATACATACAAACTCTTAGAGGAAATGAATGTGATTTTATTTATTTTTTTGGTGTAACTTACAGGGCCACTGTAGATTCTGGGTTCATGCTGTGCTGAAGTAAATTAAAATTAGGAGGATATAGACAACAGAAAAACTACAAAATTATTTCTCCAATGAGGAAGTCAGCACAGGGACTCTGCCTATTTTTCCCCCAGCCTGAATCAGCTTTATTTTGTTTTTGTGTTGGTGGTGGTGGTGGTGGTGGTAGCATTAGCAGCCAGCCTAAGTAGAAAAGCAACAGAAATCTGGCATTTCAGTGAAACAAGAGATTGTGGATAATTACAGGGGGGGCCTGGTTGTATTTTTTCCCTTGATAGCCTCTCAGCAGATGTATGATTTTCTAAAATTTTGAATTATGCTGCTCTCTAATCAGGCATGAGGATGGTGAGGAATTCTACCTTTTTTTTTTTTTTTTTTTAATAAATTGAAGAAAGTAGAGAACATCACTAGGCCAATCAGAATGGCCATCACCAAAAGCCAAAAATCATAAAAGCTAATGAGCATGTGGAGGAAAAGGAATCCTCGTACATTGTTGGTAAGAATGTAAATTGGTGCAGACATTATGGAAAACTGTATGGATGTTCCTTAAACTAAAAATAGAGCTCTTATATGATCCAGTGATCCTACATTTGTGCAAAATCCAGAAAACTCTAATTCAAATAGAGGCATGAATGCCAGTGTTCATAGCAGCGTTATTCATAATAGCCAAGACATGAAAGCAACCTAAATGTCCATTGACAGATGAATGGATAAAGATGTGGCATATATACACAATGGAGTACTACTCAGCCATAAAGAAAGAATGAGTTAATGCCATTTGCAACAACATGAATTGACCTAGACATTATGATACTAAGTGAAGTAAGTCAGAGAAAGACAGATAACATTTGATATCACTTACACCTGGCATCTAAAGCGTGATACAAAGGGACCTCCTTACAAAACATAAACAGACCCACAGACTTAGAAAAAGAACTTAGATTTATCAGGGAAAGGATGGAGAAAGGCATAGACTGGGAGTTTGGAACTGATGTGTAGACACTGCTTATTTAAAATAGATAACCAGGAAAGACTTATTGTATAGCAGAAAGTTATGGTGAAGAGTTTTCTTCCTAGACAAGGAAGACATGGTAAGAACTTGACTTTTTAAGGAAAGGAAAGTGTGGGCATAAAAACAACTTCCAGATTTAGGGACAGGAAATGTTGAAAATGTTACTAAGGTGCTTTTTAGCTGATTCTAATAATCTTTAAGAACTCATCTTTTCTGTATGGATAAAATAGGAAAAAGAACTAAAGATACATTGAGACAATTAACAGCATCAGATATCGTGATCATCTGTGTACCAAAAGCATTCTTTTTCAACCATTTTAATAAATTGAAGCATAGTTAATATGCAGTGTTTTGTTAACTTCAAATGCATAGCAGTGATCATATATATATGTATACATATCTCTATATATGTACACACCTATATATATATGTATTTAGATTCTTTTCCATTGTAGATTAGAAGATATTGAATATAGTTCCCTGTGATATATACTAATAGTAGGTTCCTTATTATTTATTTTATGCAACATATGCACACTACCAAAAGCATTCTTAAATGTGGAATTGTGCAAAAAATGTTCCCAGATAGTACCTACAGACAATGGGCTGACTCTATCCCCATTCCCTATGAAATCAATAATAAACCATTGGCACATTTTTCCATTGTGTGTGTGTGTGTAAATTAATAGCTACTTTTTAAAGTATATAGAATAATAGTTTAGGAAAAAATGGCCATGAGAGTTTCATATCCACTCAAGATCGGACAAAGAAAATTACTTACATTCCTATGTTAAATTTCTAGAGATCGATTAAGCTGGAGGCTTGTTCCTAGGAGATTGCAGTATATGGAGAGAGAGCTTTAAGAGGTGTCATGGCATGCATACAGGCTTAGTTGCTCAATCATGTTTGACTCCTTGTGACCCCATGGACTGTAGCTCATCAGGATCCTATGTCTGTGGGATTTTTCAGGCAAGAATAGCAGAGTGGGTTGCCATTTCCTCCTCTAGAGGAACTTCACAACCTAGGGGTCAAAGCTCTGTCTCCTGCATTGCAGGTGGATTCTTTACCCACTGAGCCATCAGGGAAGCCCGATAGATGTCATGGAGAGAGGAGTAAATCCAAAGTACCCTGTTTAGGGTGTAAATGTAGTCACTTAGGCATGAATCACTTCCAGGGTCTGGCTTGTCTGAGTTATTCATACAGGAAAAACAGAAGTCTTTATGTCAGAGTTCTGTTGGAGAAGGGGTTGGGGATGAATAGAGCAGGGAGGAAGGGAGAAGGGACCAGGGAGAGGAGTGTTGAAATGTGTGAGCTCATGGGAGATAATAAAGAGAAACAAAACTAGTCAGAAAATCTTGAATAATGTAGCTGTGTCAGAAGTCATTTCCCTGCAGCATCTTTCATATGGTCAAAGAGAAGGAAGCTTTAAGAAGTTATCAGTAAATCAAACCAATAGTGGGAACACATACACATTCCAAATTCTTGTGTGCAACATTCTGCAAAGGTGAAGAATTCCTGTATGACACATTTTATCTGTTAAAAATGATGCCTTTTCTTTATTGCTTAGAATTGCAACACTGTAGATTGTGTTGGCAGTTTTATTTTTGGAGTATTTATTAGTCAATCAGTCAATTAGTATTTACTGAGCTTCTGCCCAGCACGTAGGGCATGCTCATCAAATTTGCAAATGACACAAATCTTGGAGGATGTTAAATACATTGGATGAGAGACATAGCATCCAAAAAGATTTTGACAGCCTGGAGCAATGGGCTGAATCTAACAAGATGAAATATATTGTGGATAAATATAAATTCCTGTCCTTGGATTCACAAAACTAACTGCATATGTACAGGATGGGGTAGATATGCTTTAACAGTCAGCTCAACTTAATTTATCAGTTTTAGCTATATGATGTCATTGCCAGAAATGTAGCATACAAGTTTGGATTACATTAAGGTGATAATCTTATTTCAATTTGGTGAGAGGCCACATGTAGAGATTGTAGTATTTCTGGAGCCATATTTTAAAAGAGAGACCCAAAGCCATGTCATATTTAGAACACCACAGAAGCCAAACACATTTATCTTGAAGAAAAGACTTGGGAGAAAAATATGTGTGAACTCTTGTGTGGGAAAGGGATTGGATTTGTTTCATGTGGTCTCAGTAATTAGAGCTGGGACCTAAGAATTGAATTTATAAAGAGACATCTTCCAGTTCAATCATTTATAATAGTAAAAGCTGTTCAGAGATGAAAGGTTTCCCAAAGTCTGCAGAATCAGAATAGTGCAGCAGGTGAATCTCAGAGTCCTCATTTTGGGGATAATGCTAATAACATGGCAGAGGGGGATCTGAGAACCTGGTAAGATACTATAAGTAAAGCACTCAAAACACTGCCAGGAAAATGGCAAATGATTATATTGCTCATTCAGGTTGTTACCCTTCTTATTATGGGAGGCATTGATATAAAACCTGAATCATCACTGTGTTGAGTTAAAGCAAAATAACTCAATGGGTGGGTCTGATAAACTAGATGGTGGTTATTTCCAAATGCTAACTGGGTGTAGCTAATTGAAATTGGTTAAAACAGTCTCTAGAACCAGTCACTTTTCTATGTGACTTTGAAAAATGTAACCCTTTTATATTTAATTCTCTAAGATTCCATTTCATTACTTGGAGATAATTCCAAATCTGTCTCAGGTTGTTGTAAAGATAAAAGAAAACTTTAGGACAATGCTCAATATGCTAGCTTCTCAATAAATGTGAACACTTTGATAATGCTGAAGGAGTCAATAAAGAATCCTTGTAGGATTTAGGATTTGAGATATATATGTTTTGAAAATACTAAGAATTTAAGTAAATGAAAAGTAGTAGCAAGTTTATCACCATAGGGAAATAGCTTAAATATAACATGAAAATAGAATTAAGCATTGTGTGATTATATCAGACAGTGAGGAAATCTCACCATTTAAGTAAGGTTGACTCTTGGTGACCAGTTGGAAATAAAAGTGGGTGGAATGAGAGAGGGAAAACCTCAGAAGACCTTTAGTTTAGGACAGTAAGCAGAGTGGCATTCCACATGCTTTCAGGTAGAGGATGAAACATACATGTGATATTTTAAAATAACCTTATGAAGTTTTCAGAATAAACTGTCTTCCTTATGCTTAAAAATTATAGATGGAATAGTTGAATCTTTTATGCAAATCCTTCTTTAACCTAGAAATAGAAATTCTATTTTAGGACAAATTCTATTTCAGAAAGTCCAAACACTTTTTCCTTCGTAAAGTTTTCCCTTCAGATTCATATCTGTAGGGAAAAGTAGTTTTCTTTTTTTGTTTGAAATCTTTAGCATTCAAGATGATGATCTTTATATTTGTATCACCCATCCTCATCCTCTGAGAGTGAGTCTGAATTTCAGATCCGTTGCCAAACCACTTGTATTAAATCTATGAGAGAGATGTTATTCAAAATGCTTAAAATGGTTTTGCTTTAAAATGAGATCCATCAAATTAATGAAACTTATATTCTTGGGAGGCTCATAAGTCAGTTCTAGGAAGATAGGTCCCACAAAGAAAGTCCCCAAATAGGTTCTACACCACACATTTATGGATTAAGGCACAACTTTTCAAAGCAACTCCATGAAAAAGACAATAAACTTCAATACTTAAGTGAAAAACAACTGTCATCTTTTATAGTGATTCACATACTTTTAGTATACTAAAAATATGCTTTCATACATACAAACTCTTAGAGGAAATGAATGTGATTTTATTTATTTTTTTGGTGTAACTTACAGGGCCACTGTAGATTCTGGGTTCATGCTGTGCTGAAGTAAATTAAAATTAGGAGGATATAGACAACAGAAAAACTACAAAATTATTTATCCAATGAGGAAGTCAGCACAGGGACTCTGCCTATTTTTCCCCCAGCCTGAATCAGCTTTATTTTGTTTTTGTGTTGGTGGTGGTGGTGGTGGTGGTAGCATTAGCAGCCAGCCTAAGTAGAAAAGCAACAGAAATCTGGCATTTCAGTGAAACAAGAGATTGTGGATAATTACAGGGGGGGCCTGGTTGTATTTTTTCCCTTGATAGCCTCTCAGCAGATGTATGATTTTCTAAAATTTTGAATTATGCTCCTCTCTAATCAGGCATGAGGATGGTGAGGAATTCTACCTTTTTTTTTTTTTTTTTTGAGTCTAATATACTCTGGAGCTCAAAGGAATGAATACAGCCTATCACAGAGACACAAATTTGACCCCCCTCCAAAAAAAAAATCAATAAAGTAAAATTTGAAGGCCTGAGAGAATGAAGACTTGAGAATGATATGCCCCCTTGTATCTTCTTTCTGAAATGTTTTTGGGGATCTTGTGAGGGCGTAAAGCTTTTCTACAGCTGCTACTAGTTTTGCCAATTCATTCCTTCAAGCCGCACCAATAAACATGTCCAAACTCCTCTAATCCTCAGAGAGGTGGAGAAAGATAGAGAGGAAGTTCACTTGAGCAGAAGGCTTTCTTTTTACAGATCAGAAATTCCATCGTCTATATTCCCATTCCCTTAAATAACTGGCAAGGGGATCATCAGGATGAGCTATGGCAAAGAGCCACCATCATGGTCACAGTTTCAGTGTGATGGGGCCCCAGACCTGAATTGCAAAGTAGTTTAGAGAATCTTGGACTATAAAACATGATACAGAACACCAAAGAGGATTTAATCTTATTTATAGAAAGGTAGTTGGTGTTGGTGGGTGGGGGAGAGGCCACAACAGGCAAGAGTGACTTGGGATCATCATTAATCATTTTTTAAGTACCAACAAAGTGAAAACATTCTTCTGGAATTCACTGCAAGTGACACTGAATCCTTCTACTAAGTAAATATGTGATGAGTTGATAAAAAAAAAAAAAAGAAAAAAGAAAAGAAGGTCCTGAACTCTTGACTACAAATATAATACAGTGAATACAGAAAATCAAAAGCATGCTTTCTATCTGACTCAAAATAAAGGTGCACTTAAACTTGTAAAAGACAACATTTTTATTTGAATGATATGACAGAACTGTCACAGGAGTGTTACCTGCTATAAAGAAAGCCAAAGAATTATTACCTTTATTAGACCAGTGACACTGAGCTTTAGCCATACATTTCTAACTTCTGTCCCTCTACAGAGACAATTTTCTTTTCTTAAATAAACTGTCATGCTAGTGTTAATATATTGTTGGCTCTCTCATGCTCTGAGAATACTGCTGATATAAAACATGTATATGTTAGATTGGTAATAGTATCTTTAGTGGAGCTGACTAGAACAAATGTGTTTCCCTCATGGCTGCGCTAATGTGATAAAGGAAAATTGGCTGTTCATCAGCTTTTGGCTGGGTAAAGACAGTAGAGATGGAACCACATTCTTTTTTATGCATTAATACCTTCGAGAACTTTCCACGAGTTATATTTCATGTGCCTGCATGTTGCGCAGAGATGTTGTAAAACATGAGATAATGCTACAAATAACAAAGTAGAAAAGCCTGTATCTTTTATAATGATAACAGTCAAACACCAAATGACAGTAACAGGCTGTAAAAAATGGCATGCAAAAAAAAAAAAAAGACAGCAGAAGGGTATATATCCAGGTCCGTGAGGAGCTAGAGTGTGATTTTTGGTCTTTATGTTAACGCTTTGTTTTATAATTAAGTGAAATGGAACACAGGGTCTATGCATTTAGGAAAAAACATGGTTTTAAATGAAAGCAGGTTGGATAGAGAGGAAAAAAGCCAAATTGAATAAGTTTTGAAGAACTGGTATATTGATATTGCCAAGAAATTTTTATAATTGCCAATTGTGTGTGTCTGTAATTTTTTTTTAAAGATGGGGACTTTGAAAAGAGCTTCTAAGGCAATTACTCACATGATTTAAAAATATTGGAGGGTGGTTGTTTATTTTCATTAATTTTTGAAAGGCTGTTTTAATATAATTTTATTTTGAATGCTACATTTGATGTTTTTATTTAAGATGTTAGCATCTAACCTTCAACTACAAGATATTACGTTTCTCTCAATGAAGTAATCTGCATAACTTTTCATGATATAATCCAGGGGTATTCAAGTTATAGCTGGCCAACTATTTTTATAAAAGTTTTGCTGGAACACATTTGTGCCCATTCATGTGTGTATTGTTTGTGGCTGATTTCCTATTACAGCAGAGTTGAACAGTTGTGACCTGAACTATTTAGACCACAAAATCAAATCATTTGGCCTACAAATAAAAAATATTTATCTGTTTACAGAAGAAGCTTGTTGACTTCTGATGTAGAGGGTTGTTAGGGTACCTGATTAGTTAGCCTCGACTATGATCAGCAGATTTTTATTATTCTGTATGGAGAAGTGCAGGTGAAAATTACCAACTGGATACCAACACCCAAGAAAATACATGTTTATAAGGAGTCTTTGTGTCAGCAACCTAAATTGAATTATATTCATATGTAATACATTTCTAGTGTATCTGGTTTTGAATATTTTTGCCTTTTGCATTCATTTCTGTTTATTTCCAAATATGACTATAACAAATTTAACTAGTAGCTAAAGAAGCAGTGTCTCCAGGACAAACATTTATGCATACCTTTGAATACCCTGGTATGTATGATCCAGCACAGAATTATTATATATAGGTTTATGTCTAGATATACAAACACAAGATATATCATTTGACCATTAAAATAAATTCCCAGTCTTTCCAACTGAAGGAATTGGAGAAGTGGGAAATTAACTTGAGAAAGCTTGCTAACGGCAGTTATAAAATAAAAGGTTATGCAATTAAAATAATAATGGTGATAATTTCTTACAGGTACATCAGACAAAAATCAGTTTCTTCATCAATGGTTTGGAAAAGGATAATGCAGCTTTTGATGCAAGAACTCTAAGTGGTTCAATTACAGATTTTGCCTCTGGTACTATGCAAATAGGGCAGAGCTTAAATGGTAAGTGTGGATTTCAGAAAATTATTTGTTTTATTTCATTACATTGTTCTTTGAAAAATGTGTCAAAAACATTTTAAAATACCCAGGTGTATTTGTTTCCTAGGCCTTCTGTAATACATTAGCACCAGTTGGGTGACAGTTTAATAAAGCAGATTTCATCCCCCTGTGATTCTGGAGTAGAGAAGTCTGAAATCAAGGGCTCAGTGTTGGCCTCTTCTGGAAGTTCTGAGGGGGAGTTCATTCCATGTCTCTCTACACTGAAGAGGACATCTGGGAGGTGTACCATAGCATCCTCCACTGGGACCCGGAGAAGTGAAAGAGCAAACAAATCTGCAACCCTAACAGCCAACTGGACCAGAACTGACTATAAGCAACACTAATAGAAGAAGTCTTGAGAAGTTTTATTTAATTTGTGTTTTTTTGAACAGTTCAAATTAAATATGGAGGAACATTATTTATGCCCAAGGTCTACAATGTTCAAAATGATCTTCTTTGTATAAAACAGAGAGGAAATAGACCTTCCAAATATTATTACAGACCTGTGTTTCAAAATCTCCCTCTACAGGTTCATGTCTCAATAAATAACACAAACAAGTAAAATAAATAAATAAATAAATAAAGACACTTGGGATCAGATTTAGGTTCCACCCTAATCCAGTATTTTCTCATCTTGACATCCTTAATTACATCTGCAAAGACTTTTTCCAAATAAAGTCACAATTGCAGGTAGTCTTATTTGTTGAAGGCCATTATTTAACCCACTATATCAGAGAATCTTTAAAATGTCTTTATCATTACTTTTTCAAAGTAAGAACAATATGTAATAAACTATATTTTTAAAATTGATTTTTATTGAAGTAAAGTTGAGTTACAGTGTTGTATTAATTTCTGTTCTACAGCAGAGTGACTCGCTTACATGTATATGTATATATATTCTTCTTCATATTTTTTTCCATTATGGTTATCATAGGATATTGACTATCCTTGTCTTTGCTATACAGTAGAATCTGGTCGTTTATCCATTCTCTATATACCAGTTTGCATCTGCTAACCCTAGATTCCCAATCCACCTCTCTCCCGCTCCCCTTCCCCTTGGCAACCACAGGCTGTTTTCTGTGTTTCTGACTTTGTTTCTGTTTCATAGATGGGCTCATTTGTGTTAAAGTTTAGATTCCACATGCAAGTGATATTGTATGGCATTTGTCGTTCTCTGACTTACTTCAGGTACTCTAGTTGCATCAGTGTTGCTGCAGGTGACATTGTTTCATTCTTTTGTAAGGTGCAGTAGCATTCCCTTGTATATAGGTACCGCGTCTTCTTTAACCGTTCGTCTGTTAATGGACATTTAGTTTGTTTCCGTGTCTTGGCTGTTGTGAATAATGCTGCTATGAACATAGGGGTGCATATATCTTTCTGAATTGTATTTCGTCTGGATATATGACCAGGAGTGGAATTGCTCAATCATATGGTAATTCTGGTTTTGATTTTCTGCTGCTGCTGCTGCTAAGTCGCTTCAGTCGTGCCCGACTCTGTGTGACCCCATAGACGGCAGCCCACTGGGCTCCCCCGTTCCTGGGATTCTCCAGGCAAGAACCCTGGAGTGGGTTGCCATTTCCTTCTCCAATGCAGGAAAGTGAAAAGGGAAAGAGTTTCCACAATGGCTGCACCGATTTCCGCTCACAACAGTGTTGGAGGGTGCCCTTTCCTCCGCACCCTCTTCAGCATTTGCTATTTATAGATTTTTTAAAATGGTGGCCATTCTGACTGGCATGAGGTGGTAAGTCGTAGTTTTGATTTTGATTTCTCTAAAAATTAGAGATTTGAGTATCTTTTCATGCGCCTATTGGCCATCTGTATTTCTTCTTAAGCTGTATTTTCTTCTTCCTTTTTATGGTTTGTATTTTATTGTATGACTGTTGTTACAGTAGAACTTAGAATATTAGATAGAAACTGGAAAATAACAGTCAACATGGAATAAACTAGGTTGATAGTGTTCATATCTTTCCACCCTGAAAACAGGCCATATAGTTTTAAGAAGATAGTGTCATATCCTGAAAAGAACAGAATTTAGAATTTAGAATTCTCTTGCAGTAACTAGCACATTGGTCTGCAAAATTGCCTGTATTTAAAAATGGGAATATTAATTGCTTTATATTATTAAACAGTAAATGATCATTATAAGAAAAACTAAACAACATTAAACTCTACAAAATAGGAAGGATTTTCCTTATTTTGACCTTTATAGATAGAGATAGTTAATTTTGTACATATAGCTAGAGATATGGTTATAATATAATAATTTGCCAAAAATGAAATTATCATACATATGCTTTCTCTGAGCCCTCTAAAAATAAATACTTCCCCTCCAAATGTTAAGAGAAACATGTTAATAAACCTTCTCATTTAAAAAGACTGCATTGTGCACAGTTGTATAGCTGTAACTAAAACTTTTTAAACACAATCTTATTAATGAACATGTAGATTACTTCTATTATTTCAAAATTATTAGCAGTTATCTGATTGAAAACACTATATATATATAATATTTGTGTCTATATCTATTGTGCTTACACATATATATGCATTTGAACAATTGTCTGTGCAGTTCCTTAAGACCTTTTACTTTGGTGTCAGTTTTCAAGTCCTATCTCTCTGCTTACTAGCCATGTGACCTGAAATAAATTTATGTCTCTAAACTATAGTTATCTTGAATTTAAAATCATGATGGTGTTGATATTACAGTTTCATGATGAGGATCAAATGAGGCTATGTTGTAGAAAACAATACTGTTTTTCCAGCATCTGGTTCTTAGTAGTTGTTCCATATTTGTTGAATGAATGAATGAATGATAACTGTGCCTTGTGTATACTAAACTATATTAATATGCAATGCTGTTATTAATATTATTTTTCTATCCTAAATTGATAGAAGTTAGATAGGTTGAAATGGTCATTTTATATTTTAATACATATGGGAATGATTACCCTAAAGCATAAGGACAGATTACCTCATTACCACATAAGGTTATGAAAATTTACAACCTTATTTAAAAATATAAGTAAGTATTTGTCTTAAACACTAACCTGACAAATAATCCTTTTTTTTTTTTTNAAATGGTCATTTTATATTTTAATACATATGGGAATGATTACCCTAAAGCATAAGGACAGATTACCTCATTACCACATAAGGTTATGAAAATTTACAACCTTATTTAAAAATATAAGTAAGTATTTGTCTTAAACACTAACCTGACAAATAATCCTTTTTTTTTTTTTTTTTCACTTTTGCCATTCCTTTCACCAAAAAGTATTTTTGGACCCTGCCTTAGAATTATTTTGCCATTAGTGAGATTAAGTAGCGTTCTACATATGTCTGGATAATTTGCATGTCATTGGTGAATTCCTTATTGATATTGTATATTCATATTTATACTCTGGAAATCTTATTTGTAAAAGCTCATTAATGTTAATAATACTATGTTACACATCTTTTTTCTAGCTTTTAGATAGTCATAACTTTTCATTATAGAAATTAAAAAACATTATCTTATATTTTAGTCAAAGCAGAAACATTCATACAACATAATACATAAATATTAAGGGATACAGCTTTATGAATTTTTAATCTGTATATATACTTGCATAATTCTTATCCAGAAAAAGTTATCAAACAGGTCCTGGATTTCAAACATTCCTGGTGAATACCAGCTCTAAAGGGAAGCAAAGACTAGTGTCACTAGAGACTCTATCAACATAAATTAGTGTTGGCTGTTCTTGAATGTTCAAGCGCTTTAAATCATGCAAGTGAGTACTCTTGCGTATTATTTCTTTTCTAAGCACTATACCAATAAGATATATCTCTATAGTGTGCTGCTATTTCTCTAAGCTTTAGGAAATACTTATTTACTTTTTCAAAGTGGGTATTTTAACCAATGATGTTTGAGAATGTTGGTGTTCCATGTCCTTACCAACACTTAATATTCTCATATATTATTGTTGTTTGCCATTATGGTGGCTTTATGGTGCATTTCTGATGATTGATGGTATTGAGAACA
Source organism: Oreotragus oreotragus (assembly GCA_006410675.1). NCBI lineage: Eukaryota > Metazoa > Chordata > Mammalia > Artiodactyla > Bovidae > Oreotragus > Oreotragus oreotragus. The sequence continues at coordinate 72,798 of SJYX01013549.1, read as the reverse complement.
TTTTCATATGCTTCTTGGCCATGGTTATTCTCTTTTGTGAACTACCTATATAAGTTTCTGCTAACTTTTAGTTGGATGGCTTGTCTTTTTTATAACTTATAGGAATTCAATATTTTGAGTTTGAATTCTTTGAGAGATAAATGGACTTCAAATATAACCTTCTGAGTTAAAGCTAATACTATCAGTTTCCTTTGATCAACAGAAGTTCTTAATTTCAGTGAAGTCCAATTTATGTTTATTTTAAACTTCATGGGGTCGCAAAGAGTTGGACACGACTGAGTGACTGAACTGAACTGAATATTTTTTATGTTATGTTTAGAATATGTTTGCAAACCCTGAAAGTATAAAGTGTAGGAGAACAACCAAAATCTCTAAAAATGTTCTCCTGTGCTTTATTGTATTTTAAAAATTTTTTATTTTTACTTTATTTTACTTTTCAGTTTGCCTCTCAAATTTAGATTGATGTTCTATCTGGGATTGATTTTTGGGTATAGTATGAAGTAGGAGTCAAGATTCTATTTTTTCCCCACCTGGAATTTTAATTAACTCTGAAACATTTTCATCACTTCTCCACTACTTTGCAATGGCAGCTTTGTCGCAAATTACATCCCTGTTACATGAAGACAGCTAGTTCCTGAGCTCCCTATTTTGTTTCAGTGATCTGTTTGCCCATGCTGCTGCTGCTAAGTCGCTTCAGTCGTGTCTGACTCTGTGCAACCCCATAGATGGCAGCCCACCGGGCTCCCCCGTCCCTGGGATTCTCTAGGCAAGAACACTGGAGTGGGTTGCCATTTCCTTCTCCAATGCATGAAAGTGAAAAGTGAAAATGAAGTCGCTCAGTCATGTCCGACTCTTCACGACCCCGTGGACTGCAGCCTACCAGGCTCCTCCGTCCATGGGATTTTCCAGGCAAGAGTCTGGAGTGGGGTGCCATTGCCTTCTCCCTGTTTGCCCATACGTATAGTTAAAACATTTAGTTTTCATTTTTGTAACCTCATAAGAGTTCTTACTGTCTAGAAGGATTTAATTTCCCCAATTTCTTTTTAATCTTTCAAGAATGTCTTGGCTATTATATGAATTTTAGAAAGAGTTTTTCGATTTTCACAAAAACTTTGTGGGAATTTATCCTTAACTCACTTTTGCAAGAATAGATGTGGAGAGAATATAGAGTCCTCCAATCCATGAGCAGCATATATTCCTTAATTTCTCCCAGCAATATTTTTAGTTTTCTAAATAGTGATCTCATTCATGTTTGTAGGACTTAGGCCTGTGTGTTTTTTTGGTCCTTTTTTTTTTTTTTTTTAAAGATTCAGTTTCACTTATTACTGTTTTGAAACTTTATTCTCTAGTTTTGTTTCTATTATATAAAATTACCATCAATTTTTATATTGACCTTAAAGGTCAGGAACTGTGGCGGTAAGGAGATACCCCTCGTCCAAGGTAAGGAGCAGCGGCTATGCTTTGCTGGAGCAGCCGTGAAGAGACAACCCGCACCCAAGGTAAGAGAAACCCAAGTAAGATGGTAGGTGTTGCAAGAGGGCATCGGAGGGCAGACACACTGAAACCATACTCGCAGAAAACTAGTCAATC
>SJYX01013549.1:46711-66535 GCA_006410675.1 Oreotragus oreotragus | reverse complement strand
TGCAGCCATGAAATTAAAAGACGCTTACTCCTTGGAAGGAAAGTTATGACCAACCTAGACAGTATATTCAAAAGCAGAGACATTACTTTGCCGACTAAGGTCTGTCTAGTCAAGGCTATGGTTTTTCCTGTGGTCATGTATGGATGTGAAAGTTGGACTGTGAAGAAAGCTGAGCGCCGAAGAATCGATGCTTTTGAACTGTGGTGTTGGAGAAGACTCCTGAGAGTCCCTTGGACTGCAAGGAGATCCAACCAGTCCATTCTGAAGGAGATCAACCCTGGGATTTCTTTGGAAGGACTGATGCTAAAGCTGAAGCTCCAGTACTTTGGCTACCTCATGTGAAGAGTTGACTCATTGGAAAAGAGTCTGATGCTGGGAGGGATTGAGGGCAGGAGGAGAAGGGGATGACCGAGGATGAGATGGCTGGATGGCATCACGGACTCGATGGACATGAGTCTGAGTGAACTCTGGGAGATGATGATAGACAGGGAGGCCTGGCGTGCTGCGATTCATGGGGTCGCAAAGAGTCGGACACGACTGAGCGACTGAACTGAACTGAACTAAGTTCAATGACCTTGCTGAATTTAAATTCTGATAGTTAAACAGTCCTATCATTTATACATAGGAGGCACTCAAATCTTTTCAAATGTTTGCAATAAATGCCTAACTGGTCATGGAGTTGTCACATAGATATTTATATGTGTTGTTGTAATTAACTTTGAAATAATGCAAAGTGTTAATTTTTCCCCATGACCTGATATATAGTTATTTAATTTAAGGAAAAATGTATAGATATTTAAATACTCAACATACACTCTAAAACACTGGTTAAATTTCCAAGCTCTGGTGCCAAACAAATTTAGGGTTGAATTTAATCCATTTGTTTGCTGCTGCTGCTGCTGCTGCTGCTGCTGAGTCACTTCAGTCGTGTCCGACTCTGTGTGACCCCATAGACGGCAACCCACCAGGCTCCCCCATCCCTGAGATTCTCCAGGCAAGAACACTGGAGTAGGTTGCCATTTCCTTCTCCAATGCATGAAAGAGAAAAGTGAAAGTGAAGTGGCTCAGTCTGTCCGAATGTTAGCGACCCCATGGACTGCAGCCCACCAGGCTACTCTGTCCATTGGATTTTCCAGGCAAGAGTACTGGGGTGGGGTGCCATTTGTTTACCTTTGATCTAAAGATATATCCCTTTAAGGTTTCTAATTTGTTAAATTATATTTTAATAAATATTTTATAGGGATATTATAAGAATTATATGTGTGAGTGTATGTATTTCTTATCATATAGTAAATTTTAATAAGTGGTAGCTATTTTTAACCTCTTTGAATATCTATTTTCTTATTGTGAAGTAGACATAGCAATTACTTTCCAAAGAATTGTTGAGAGATCCAAAGGAAAATGTCTATAAATGACTTTATTATTTTAATTTATATATTCTCTTAGATCAAGCTAAACTTCCGTGAAGAAGTAACATTTTAAGGAACCTATATATTTAGAAACTTGGTTTGAGTAATTAGTACTATTGAGAAATTTTATAAAGTACTCTGCATGCAGAAATTCTTAATAACACATTAAATCTTGTGAGCCTTATTTCAATATTTAATTCCCATTAGCACTTCTAAAAGTGTTTTATTACACCAAATGTTGCTCAAAGTATTCGATAGTGCCATAAATTTGTCCACTCTGCACTGTGGGGTTGAAATGACTTGCTTCTATTCTATTTCAATATACTAAATGTTGAATTAATGATTCCAAAGGACAGTGTGGGCTGAATATGATATTTGTTTTAAACTGCAAAAAAAGAAATTTGACTTCTGATTAGAAAGCACATAATTGGGAAAGCATTTATTTCGTGTTACTTAGTTTTTAATATAGTTTTCCTCCTTAAGTTCTGGCATTGGAAAGCTACAGGAGGCAAAGATATTTAAAAATAATTTTTATCTTTTTTCCCATCAATTTCTAGGTATGGTTGTACCTACTGTATCTTTTCTCTAATTAGAGATGGCAGGTAGACTGGCTCATTACTTCTGCCTAATGAGCCAGGCTCCATGCCACCTCTCTAATCAGAAAAGAGATAGGTACAGAATGTTCCCACGGACTTATTATAAATCATTTTCTTTCTCTCCCTTGCTCCTTTTTTTAATCAAAAAATTAAGTCACTGCCCTCCATACTTTTGTCTACATCCAAGATGGTTTCATTCAGAAAAGGTAATCGTGCAAGAGATTACCGTAAGCTGAATTAAAGGTGCTCTCATGCAGTACTGGGCCGGCTGTCTCTGCTTTGGAACAGACACTGCCTCAATCACAAGCATATCAAAGGAAGGTCTACAGGAAATCAAGATGGCTTTTCTTTCTTTCTCTGGTTAGGCTTACCTTGTTTCCTTGTTTCTGTACCCAGGAAGCGACAACTTCATGTGAGTGTTGGCTGCTAGAAAGCCTTTTCTTTGAGTCTCATCTCCAACTAGCATAACTTTCTAGAAAAATATTGTAGGTTGCCAATGACACTTTCTGTGGCTGTGGGCCTTGTCTTGGCCTCCCCTATGAAATTAGTCAATGGACCATGTGCATATTTTTTCCTGGGTTCTGTATCTGTATTAATGGGATGTATGTGAGTGTGTGTGCTCAGTCATCTGATTTGCTCTGGCTGGTTTTTAAATACACAAATAGAAACAGCTTAGACCTTCCATATCAACCGGTGTGTCAGTTCCTTTTTAAGTACAGTTTGTTCCAGTCATATATTTATTTTAATTCATTCAGTTGGGCAGAAAGTGAAGAGTTGTGGTACCAGGCATGTAATTATAAACAGTCCTTAAAGTCACTGTGGTCATAAACTACAATAGCCCTGCAAATTTTGGATTTAAAAGTAAAAAATCACATGAATCAAAGTTTTTCAGAGTAATTTCTGAACTCTTATCAACAGAGGTCTAATTTCCTTTTAAATGTTGGCTTCTCTACATTAAGCCATTAAAAGCATGTATACTTTCTTAAGATAACTGGTCATTAAGGAATCAGTGAACATTTGTTGTGTAGCTGTGAAAGCAAATATACAGGAAGAAAAAGATAATCACCTAATGCTAATGCCAACTTCCCTTCCATTCCATATTTTCTAGGCATTGTATCTTTATTCACCTGCTTGTTCTTTCTGGAGTTGGAATACTATTTTTATTTTTACTATTGTCCCAAAGGTTATCAGTAACATTTTTAACTTCAGCTATGTATGGAAAGTCAGTTTTCCTTTTAGTTTAGCTGGAGATAATACTAAAATTTTTTCCGAGATAATTTTTATTTTTTAATTAGGTAAAAAGTAAAGAAATAGAAAAATGTAGAAATTGATGAATTGAGACAGGTGTATGGAATGGAAATAGACTATAGGAACAAGGTCTGTAAAGGTATTAAAAAACAAACAAGTGCTAGTCGCTTAGTCATGTCTGACTCTTTGTTACTCCCATGGACTATTGCCTGCCAGGCTCTTCTGTCCATGGAATTCTCCAGGCAAGAATACTGGAATGGGTGGCCATTCCCTTCTCCAAGAAATCATTCTAACCGAGGGATTGAACCTGACTCTCCCACATTGCAGGAAGACTCTTTAGCACCTGAGCCACCAGGAAAGCCCATATAATGCTGTAAAGTAAAGTGGCTCAGTCGTGTCTGACTCTTTGTGACCCCATGGACTGTAGCCTACCAGGCTCCTCCCTCCATGGGATTCTCCAAGCAAGAGTACTGGAGTGGGCTGCCATTGCATCTCCAGGGGATCTTCCCAACCCAGGCATCAAACCTGGGTCTCCTGCATTCCAGGCAGATGCTTTAACCTCTGAGCCACCAGGGAAGCCCATATAATGCTGTAGAGGAATTTAATTAAGGATGAAGGAGTTTCAGAGCATTGCAGAAGAGATATCTAGCAGTGCTATTAGGACAAGTGGCCAACTATGTTACAAAAATTAAAAGATGCTTTAAATGTGTACCTTGCAATCATATTAAATAAAAACTGCAGATGAATTAGAATTTAAATGTGAAATATATAATCATGAGATAGTAGAGAACAGTAAAAGGAAATGTTTTTATAACCCTGGCATATTGAAGATTTTTATTAGCATGATATCCTGGCCAGAAACAGTAAAGCAAAAATATTGAAGCATCTGACTGAGAATTTAAAATTCAAACTGTGCTTATCATCACTGTTTGCTTATCATCACTGTTTGCTTATCATTCAAGCAGTGTGTATAGTTTGGCTGGGAATAAAAAAGAGAATACTAGTGTTGGAAAGAGTTTGCAATAACCTGGCAAGCCATGAAAAATAAAAATATGAAAGCTATGTCATCCAAATGTTCTCCTTCCAGGACATATCTCTCAAGAATATGATTAAATAAGGCTTTAAATATGTACATGAAATGTTAATTGTAGAATTACTTAAAGTAGCAAATAACTGGAACTAGTTAGAAACTTCAAAAGAGAATTGATTAAAATAAATGATAATTTATGCCTCCAATGGAAAAGTGTGTATTATTAAGAGAAATGAAATGTCCGTTGGTCAAGACTTGGCAACACATTCATGATGTGTTATAATATAAAAAATGAATGAGCATAAAGTACAATATAATCTTACTTTAAGATGGGTTGAGGAAGTGCAAATTTGCATTGGATATTGAACTCACTGTACATAGAAATTATTATTGCTATAATAATTAGTGCCTAAGAAGCAAGGTACTTAGACCCCATGGACTGTAGCCTACCAGGCTCCTCCCTCCATGGGATTCTCCAAGCAAGAGTACTGGAGTGGGCTGCCATTGCATCTCCAGGGGATCTTCCCAACCCAGGCATCAAACCTGGGTCTCCTGCATTCCAGGCAGATGCTTTAACCTCTGAGCCACCAGGGAAGCCCATATAATGCTGTAGAGGAATTTAATTAAGGATGAAGGAGTTTCAGAGCATTGCAGAAGAGATATCTAGCAGTGCTATTAGGACAAGTGGCCAACTATGTTACAAAAATTAAAAGATGCTTTAAATGTGTACCTTGCAATCATATTAAATAAAAACTGCAGATGAATTAAAATTTAAATGTGAAATATATAATCATGAGATAGTAGAGAACAGTAAAAGGAAATGTTTTCATAACCCTGGCATATTGAAGATTTTTATTAGCATGATATCCTGGCCAGAAACAGTAAAGCAAAAATATTGAAGCATCTGACTGAGAATTTAAAATTCAAACTGTGCTTATCATCACTGTTTGCTTATCATCACTGTTTGCTTATCATTCAAGCAGTGTGTATAGTTTGGCTGGGAATAAAAAAGAGAATACTAGTGTTGGAAAGAGTTTGCAATAACCTGGCAAGCCATGAAAAATAAAAATATGAAAGCTATGTCATCCAAATGTTCTCCTTCCAGGACATATCTCTCAAGAATATGATTAAATAAGGCTTTAAATATGTACATGAAATGTTAATTGTAGAATTACTTAAAGTAGCAAATAACTGGAACTAGTTAGAAACTTCAAAAGAGAATTGATTAAAATAAATGATAATTTATGCCTCCAATGGAAAAGTGTGTATTATTAAGAGAAATGAAATGTCCGTTGGTCAAGACTTGGCAACACATTCATGATGTGTTATAATATAAAAAATGAATGAGCATAAAGTACAATATAATCTTACTTTAAGATGGGTTGAGGAAGTGCAAATTTGCATTGGATATTGAACTCACTGTACATAGAAATTATTATTGCTATAATAATTAGTGCCTAAGAAGCAAGGTACTTTTTGGTTTGAATCTGGCTTTGCTTCTTAAAAGTCAAGTGACTTTGGCAAAAAATTTAACTTCTCAATCCAGTTTCCTAATTTGTTTGTTCATCTATAACATGTGTTTTTGATATAGTTTTCAAAGCAACTGTAAAACTTTTAAATAATATATACTTGGTTTATGTTTGGTCTCCAATGAAAGTTTGCTATTTTAAATATTAATGTTATAATAATTTAGGTATTACTCTTATTGACTTTGTGAAATTTAAGTATTTTAAAATAATGGTCCTGGCCGACATTCAATTTTTGGCTCAAAATAAAAATTTTCCTAGGGTGAGTAAGAAAAAAATTTTAATTTAGTACAGTGATATACAATATGTTTAAAACGGCTATATTTTGTGTAGGTAAGCTCCACAAAATAAGTTCTTTCTCTCTTCAGAAATTAGTCCTCTCTGGTACTCTTCTTCATTGTTTTTTTTTTTTTTTTTGCAAATCCTTAAGTCTATCTGGTATTATTTCTTTTCAGCCTGAAGGACTTCCTTCTTCATTGTTTATAGTTTGGCCAGCGGGAACAAATTCTCTCAGCTTTATGAAAAATGTCTTTAATTTGTCTTTACTTTTGAAAGATATTTTCACTGGATGTAAAATTATACATTGTTAATTATAATTTTTTTTAGAAGTTTAAAGATTGTTGTTTCACTGTCTTCCTGCCTTCATCATTTTTGATGAGTAATCAGCCATCATTCATATTAATATTCCTTTGTAGAGTATATGCCATTTTTTTCTTGTTGCTGAAAATTTTCTCTTTGATATTAATAGTTTAATTAAACTGCCTGAATGTAGTTTTCATAGTATTCATCCTAGTTGAAATTTGCTCAGATTCTTGCATATGTAAATTGATGTTTTCACTACTTTTGGAAGTTCTGATAATTATCTCTTTAAACTTTTTTTTTTCTTCTTCTTCTTTTTTTTTTTCCATTCCACATTCTTTCTCCTCTTACTCTAGGACTTCAGTTATGTTTATGTCAGAGCATGAATAGTATTCCACAGATGTAGGGCACATTTTTGTTTGCTTTTTTTTTTACATACTCTTTTTTATTCTTAGCATTTCTGTTTGGATACTTTATATTGATTTTTCTTAATAGTCACTGATTATTAATTTCTTTTTTGTATCTAGGCTGCTCTTAAGCTTATCTAGAAAATTCTTCATTTTTTAATAACAAACTTTTCATCTCTAAAATTTCCATTTGATAACTCATTTGTAGGTTCCATCTGTCTGCTCATCATATTCCCTCATCTTTACACACATATTGTCACCATTTCCGCTAGCTCTTTTGGTATTTTTTGCCTTCGATATTTGGATCATTCCAACATCTGAGCCTTCCCTTGTGGCTCAGCTGGTAAAGAATCCGCCTGCAATGTGGGAGACCTGGGTTTGACCCCTGGGTTGGGAAGATCCCCTGGAGAAGGGAAAGTCTACCCACTCCTGTATTCTGGCCTGGAGAATTCCATGGATTGTATAGTCCACGGGGTCACAAAGAGTCAGACACAACTGAACGACTAGAATATTATGGAACATCTGGCCATGTCTTGACTTTTTTTGTGTGTGTGTGATGCACTATGTTTTCTTGCTGTTTCCAGTGTCTTAAAATGTTTTTATTGTGTGCCAGATATTTTGTGTAAGGGAATGGAAGAGATAGAAGTGTGTTTGTGTGTGTAGTTGTTCAGTCATAGCTGACTCTTTGTGAGCCCATGGACTGTAGCCCACCAGGCTCCTCTGTTTATGGAATTCTCCAGGTAAGAATCCTAGAGTGTTACCATTTCCTACCCCAGGGAATCATCCCAACCCAGGTACTGAACCATATCTCCTGCACTGCAGCCGGATTCTTTACCGTCTGAGCCATCAGGAAAGCCCGGTAAATGACAGTTACCTCCAGAGAAAAGAGCACCTGGTTCTATTAGGCCTCTGGAGTTTGTGTGTTGGCAGTGGGTGGGAGGAGGAAAGAAGGAGAGCAGCATCAAACTTATTTGAAATTGATGTGGACTTGAGCTTTATTTCAGCTGTAATATAATTTAGTTCACCGCTGGTTTCAGATGTTTGAGGACAGAATTAGGATGGATTCAGACTCCCTCTGGTGCTAGGAGGGGCTGCTGTCTTCTTTTTCTACAACTGATTCTGCTACCTCTCACTTTTCTGTTAGGGATGAGAACAGCTGTGTGTCTCAACTCTTCTGTGAAAGGCTTGTTACTTTTTAGAATTTATTAAACTTTTCTGTGTTCTTTACTTTCTGATGGTTTAAAAAATGTTTTTATAGCTTATCTGGCTGACTTTGGTTGTTTGATAGCTAAAGTGATGGATTCAACTTTCTATACCTGAAGCACAGGTGGAAATACAACTCTTACTGTAACACTTGATAGAACATTTTCTTTCTTTGACCAACTCTTTGCTTAACTCTGCACCTCTCTTGGTTCTTAACCATGGCTGGTCTCTGGCATTCTGGTCAAGGGAGGTACCTATTACTTGGCCCCGAAGATTATTTTGGTAGTGTTTGGGAATTGACCTTATTGTTACCTCTTCTAATTTTTCCTGGAGATTTTTGGCTTTTGTGGACCCTAACTTTATTTATATATTTTTTTAACTTTTACATAAGTTTCCTTTGGTCTTCCTGAAATCTATTCACTGCCAATATATAACACTGAAATTTTTTGAGGATTCTGAACCCTTGTTGTTAGATTATCTCAACTCACTAGTGGCCTTTTTCTGTTTCTTGATTTTGTGGAGCAGTTTCTGTCTTACGACACTTGAACCATTGGTTATTTCTTCATTTAGCTCAAACTTTTACCTTCTAGGGGTTGATGATTAATTTGAGTATTTTGTAGTCATCTGTTACTTGTTCAGGATAATACCTTGCCTTTGATTGATTTTAGCTACCAATTCTAGAGGTGAATTTTCAAATTTTTCCTTAATCAAGGAATTTTATTATAATGTATACATTGTGTAATTATATAATACACATATATTAATCATATCTGACTCTATGTGGAATGCTTGTTTTTTTGTTATTGCTGTCTGCAATGATATTTTATTGAAATCTTTATTTTCTTTCTTACAGTTCCATGACAGCTGGAGTATATTCTTATCTTTTTGCTACTACTACCTAAAAGCAACATTAACAATAACAGAAACACAAAATACATTCTAAATTTTCTGGCATAAAGCCCTTACCATTGTGAGCGTTAAAAAAATAAATGAGCAAGCTTCTTTGACTCTCCATTCTAGAGCCATCATTTTTGAAGTTCTAGACTTTTTCTCTGATTTGCTTTTATAATTGGATTCAGAATACAATGTTTTCTTTTGTGTCACACTGAAGTAAATAGAAATTAGGAAATTAATCTGACCCCCATCATGCATAATTTTAATTTCAATTAGAACTTTTGATAGAAATGAGGAAAGGAGGTTATCTAAGGCTTTGTGGGATGGACACATATTTATTTTTTTTGTTCTATTGCATTGGCAGGTTTTTTCTTACATATGTGACTCTATTAATGGTATTGTCAAAATGCTCAGTCTTTAAGCTTTGTTATTTTCAGAAATGAAGATTCTCAGTATGCTATCATACTAGGTTTTTTTTTAAAATAAAAATTCACAGTAATTGTCTTTCTTTTAGCCTGTGAGTGGGTATCTCTATTTAAAGGCAACTGTGCCAATCATTATACTTCCAGTTCTAATTCTAAAACTGTTTGGGGTCACAAGGACAGATCTAGTCTTAATAACTTGTTGCTATTTCCATTCATTTGACTGTAGCATGTTTATTAACATCTAACTTTCTGAAATAGAAATTTTTGTTATGCCAGTGAGTTTTCTAGGTAATGGTCATTTATGGCCTTGAAATATCAAAAGGTTCCTAAACCTCTCTCCCATTCTGTATTCACATTTATTATTCTTGTGTCATTTTTATACCTTATGAGATTTTTTTNTGTTACCATTTCCTACCCCAGGGAATCATCCCAACCCAGGTACTGAACCATATCTCCTGCACTGCAGCCGGATTCTTTACCGTCTGAGCCATCAGGAAAGCCCGGTAAATGACAGTTACCTCCAGAGAAAAGAGCACCTGGTTCTATTAGGCCTCTGGAGTTTGTGTGTTGGCAGTGGGTGGGAGGAGGAAAGAAGGAGAGCAGCATCAAACTTATTTGAAATTGATGTGGACTTGAGCTTTATTTCAGCTGTAATATAATTTAGTTCACCGCTGGTTTCAGATGTTTGAGGACAGAATTAGGATGGATTCAGACTCCCTCTGGTGCTAGGAGGGGCTGCTGTCTTCTTTTTCTACAACTGATTCTGCTACCTCTCACTTTTCTGTTAGGGATGAGAACAGCTGTGTGTCTCAACTCTTCTGTGAAAGGCTTGTTACTTTTTAGAATTTATTAAACTTTTCTGTGTTCTTTACTTTCTGATGGTTTAAAAAATGTTTTTATAGCTTATCTGGCTGACTTTGGTTGTTTGATAGCTAAAGTGATGGATTCAACTTTCTATACCTGAAGCACAGGTGGAAATACAACTCTTACTGTAACACTTGATAGAACATTTTCTTTCTTTGACCAACTCTTTGCTTAACTCTGCACCTCTCTTGGTTCTTAACCATGGCTGGTCTCTGGCATTCTGGTCAAGGGAGGTACCTATTACTTGGCCCCGAAGATTATTTTGGTAGTGTTTGGGAATTGACCTTATTGTTACCTCTTCTAATTTTTCCTGGAGATTTTTGGCTTTTGTGGACCCTAACTTTATTTATATATTTTTTTAACTTTTACATAAGTTTCCTTTGGTCTTCCTGAAATCTATTCACTGCCAATATATAACACTGAAATTTTTTGAGGATTCTGAACCCTTGTTGTTAGATTATCTCAACTCACTAGTGGCCTTTTTCTGTTTCTTGATTTTGTGGAGCAGTTTCTGTCTTACGACACTTGAACCATTGGTTATTTCTTCATTTAGCTCAAACTTTTACCTTCTAGGGGTTGATGATTAATTTGAGTATTTTGTAGTCATCTGTTACTTGTTCAGGATAATACCTTGCCTTTGATTGATTTTAGCTACCAATTCTAGAGGTGAATTTTCAAATTTTTCCTTAATCAAGGAATTTTATTATAATGTATACATTGTGTAATTATATAATACACATATATTAATCATATCTGACTCTATGTGGAATGCTTGTTTTTTTGTTATTGCTGTCTGCAATGATATTTTATTGAAATCTTTATTTTCTTTCTTACAGTTCCATGACAGCTGGAGTATATTCTTATCTTTTTGCTACTACTACCTAAAAGCAACATTAACAATAACAGAAACACAAAATACATTCTAAATTTTCTGGCATAAAGCCCTTACCATTGTGAGCGTTAAAAAAATAAATGAGCAAGCTTCTTTGACTCTCCATTCTAGAGCCATCATTTTTGAAGTTCTAGACTTTTTCTCTGATTTGCTTTTATAATTGGATTCAGAATACAATGTTTTCTTTTGTGTCACACTGAAGTAAATAGAAATTAGGAAATTAATCTGACCCCCATCATGCATAATTTTAATTTCAATTAGAACTTTTGATAGAAATGAGGAAAGGAGGTTATCTAAGGCTTTGTGGGATGGACACATATTTATTTTTTTTGTTCTATTGCATTGGCAGGTTTTTTCTTACATATGTGACTCTATTAATGGTATTGTCAAAATGCTCAGTCTTTAAGCTTTGTTATTTTCAGAAATGAAGATTCTCAGTATGCTATCATACTAGGTTTTTTTTTAAAATAAAAATTCACAGTAATTGTCTTTCTTTTAGCCTGTGAGTGGGTATCTCTATTTAAAGGCAACTGTGCCAATCATTATACTTCCAGTTCTAATTCTAAAACTGTTTGGGGTCACAAGGACAGATCTAGTCTTAATAACTTGTTGCTATTTCCATTCATTTGACTGTAGCATGTTTATTAACATCTAACTTTCTGAAATAGAAATTTTTGTTATGCCAGTGAGTTTTCTAGGTAATGGTCATTTATGGCCTTGAAATATCAAAAGGTTCCTAAACCTCTCTCCCATTCTGTATTCACATTTATTATTCTTGTGTCATTTTTATACCTTATGAGATTTTTTTATATCTTGTAAAATTGTCAGTTTTATAGAGCTGCTGCTGCAGCATGACTAAGTAGCTTAAGTCATGTTCCACTCTGTGCGACCCCATAGATGACAGCCCACTAGGCTCCTCTGTCTCTGGGATTCTCCAGGCAAGAATACTGGAGTGGGGTGCCATTGCCTTCTCCAATGCATGAAAGTGAAAAGTGAAAGTGAAGTCGCTCAGTCGTGCCCAACTCTTAGCGACCCCATGGACTGCAGCCTACCAGGCTCCTCCGTCCATGGGATTTTCCGGGCGAGAGTACTGGAATGGGGTGCCATTGCCATTTGACAATCTTTATAGACTAAAGATTGTCAAATATTAACTATTTCAACCTTAAGTTAATATGTATATAAGTATAATTAAATAATATAATATATGGTATTGTCTTCAGTTAAAATTTATAAAAGTTGCTTCACCTTGGGCCGTCTGTAAAATTTGTTTTTGAGTATTTTTAATTTTGAAGTCTGATTCATTCATTTTACATGCTTTATTAATATTCCATTTTATGAATAAAGGCATACGTTATTTCCATGTTGAGAATTTTCTTCTTATAATTTATGAAATTTCATAGTTAACATATGTTTCTCCTGGTACACATTTGTTTTACTTCTTACTTTATAATTGGAAACCTTTTCTTTTCCCTGCTTAATTGCCCTGGTTAATTACCTACAGAACAATATTTACTGCAAGTGGCAAACGTGGATATTGGACATGGCAGAAAAGTAGTCTTGTACCTTCGAATGTGATGTTAGCTATGGATTTTTCTAAATTCCCTTTCTTATATGAAGAATTATCTCTCTTTCAGTGTTTACTGAGTGTTTTTATAATGAAAGTGTTGGCATTTGACAAAGGCCTTTTTCTGTGTCTAAGGAGATAAGCATTTGTGTTTTGTCCTTTATTCTATCAGGTTGTGCATTATTTAGTTTTCATATGTAGAATGAACCTTGAATCTCCAGGCTAAATCCAGTTGCTTGTGGTGTATAATCCTGTATTTACGATCTTGAATTTGGTTTACTAGTATTTTTTTTTTTGAAGATATATATTCATAAGACATTGATCTGTAACTTTCTTTACTTGTATAGTTTTTATTGCTTTTGGTATCAAGGTAAGATAACTTCATAGAATTATTTGGGAAGTGTTCTTTTTTAAATTTATTTTTTGTTGAAGGATAATTGCTTTACAGAATTCTGTTGTTTTATGTCAAACCTCAACGTGAAGTGTTTTTACCTTTTATATTTTTGGGGGAGAGCTTATGAAGGCTTGACATTTTTCCTCTTTATTTAGTTGACTGCCCTGGGTCTTAGTTGTAACTTGGAGAATCTTCCAGTTGCAGTATCAGGGATCTAGTTGCTTGACTGGGGATGAAACCAGGACCCTTTGCACGGGGAGTGTGGCACCTCAGGCACTGGACTACCAGGGAAGTCCCCATGGTTTCTCTTTTAAATGTTTATAAGTATTTAGTGAAGACATGGATCCTGGATTTTCTTTGTGGAAAATAACTTTTTTAAAACTAAATAAATCTCCTTTTTTATTATAGCTGTATTAAGAATATCTGTTTCTTCTTTTTTCATTATATTTGATTTTGTTTCTTCCAGTTTTACTAAGATATAATAGACATACAGCACTGTTTAAGTTTAAGGTATACAGCACAATGATCTCATTTACATACATAATGAAGTGATTTTTACAATAGTTTTGGTGAACATCCATCAACTTATATAGGTATAAAACTTAAGAAACAGAAAAAAATGTTTTCTTATGATAGCTCTTGAGATTTACTCTCTTAACAGCTTCCATATATGATATGCAGCCGTGTTAATTAAATTCATCATATTGTATATTATATCACTAGTACTTATACCTGGAGGTTCATACCTTTTGATTGTCTGCATCTCCTTCCCCCTCCCCTCTACCCTATTCCCTCTCTAATAACCATAAATTTGATCTCTTTTCTATAAATTTGTTTTAGAAATATCATAGACCTATAACACTATGTTAGTTCCTGTTACTCAACTTAGTGATTCAAAAATTTTGTATTTTAAATGATCATGACAATAAATCTAATTACCATATGCTGCTACTGCTAAGTCGCTTCAGTCGTGTCTGACTCTGTGCGACCCCGTAGACGGCAGCCCACCAGGCTCCGCCGTCCCTGGGATTCTCCAGGCAAGAACATTGGAGCGGGTTGCCATTTCCTTCTCCAATGCATGAAAATGAAAAGTAGAAGTGAAGTCACTGGATATATCACCATGCAAAGATATTATGCAGTTATTCACTATATTTCCCACACTGTACATTTCATACCTGTAACTCATTTACTTTGCAACTGAAAGCTTGTACCTCTTAATCTCCCTCACCTATTTATTTCTTCCTCCTTCCCCCTCCCATTTCACTGCATCTATGTCTGTTTATGTTTTTTATATTTGTTCATTTCTATTGTTTTTTAGATTTCAAATTTAAGTAAAATCATATACTACTTGCCATTCTCTTTCTGGTTTATTTCATATCCTCTGAGTTCATCCTTGTTTTTGCAAATGACAGGATTTTATTTCTTATGGCTGAGTAATACTCCATATTCTGTTTGTGTATGTGTGTATATATACCTCATCTTCTTTGTCCATTCATCTACTGATACACATTTTGGTTGCTTCCATATTTGGCTATTATAAATAATACTACAATGAAAATAGAGGTGCATATATCTATTCTAAAATTAGTGCTTATACTTCTTAGGATAAATACTGAGAAATGATACTGCTAGATCATACAATAGTTCTATTTTTAAATTTTTGGAGAATAACCATACTCTACCATAGTACTGCACCAGTTTACATTTCCAACAGTGAGGGTTTTCCTTTTCTCCTTGCCAACATTTGTTATTTGTTGTGTTTTGATAATAGCTACTTTGACAAATATGATGTACTATCTTACTATGGTTTTGACTTACATTTTCCTGATGATGTTGATCATCTTTCATCTGGCTGTTGGCCATTTGTGTATCTTCCTTGTAAAAATGTCTACTTAGACCATTTTTCAACTGGGTTATTTGTTCGTTTGTGGAATTGTATGAGTTATTTATTTTTAATATTAAGCACTTACATATATCATTTTCAGATATCTTCTCGCATTTACTAGGTGGCATTTTCCTTTTTTTTCTTTTTAATTTATTTTTATATTGATGGATAATTGGTTTACAGAATTTTGTTTTAGCATTTTACTTTTAACGATGGTTTCCTTCTCTGTGCAAAAGCTTTTTAGTTTGATGTAGTCTTCTTTGCTTATTTTTGCTTTGTTTTCTCTACCCAGGGATTCATATAAAAAAAATTTATGAAGACCAATGTCAAAGAGAACATACCTATTCTTTCTTCTAGATGTTATATGGTTTCAGGTCTTACATTTAAAATTTTAAACTATTTTGAATTTATTTTTGTGCATAATGTGATAGTAGTCCAGATTGATTCTTTTGCATGTACTTGTCCACTTCTCACAGCACCATTTGTTAAAGAGGCTTTTCCCCATTTTATGCCCTTCCCTCCTTTTTCACAGAGTATTGCCTGTATTTACTACATTCTTTATTCTAATCCATTGATCTATGTCTGTTTTTGTGCCAATATCATACTGTTTTGATTACTGTAGCTTTATAGTATGGTTTGAAATCAGGGAGCATGAGACCTCTGGGTCTTTCTCAATAATGTTATAGCTATTTGGAGTCTTCTGTGTTTCCTTGCAAATTTTAGAATTATTTTGTTTGTATGAAAAAAAAAAGACATTGGTATTGCATTGAATCTGTAGATTGTTTGGGATTGTGATTGCACTGAATCTGTAGTCAAGAAGATATTTTGGGTCACGAAGATCTTTTGGGTTGTGAAGATCTTTGGGGTCATGAAGATCTTTTTTGTAGAGTTCTTCTGTGTATTCTTGCCACCTCTTAATATATTCTGCTTCTGTTAGGTCCATACCATTTCTGGCCTTTACTGAGCCCATCTTTGCATGAAGTGTTCCCTTGGTATCTCTAATTTTCTTGAAGACATCTCTAGTCTTTCCCATTCTATTGTTTTCCTCTATTTCTTTGCACTGATCACTGAGGGAGGCTTTCTTATCTCTCCTTGATGTTCTTTGTAATTCTGAATTCAGATTGGTATATCTTTCCTTTTCTCCTTTGCTTTTCACTTCTCTTCTTTTCAGAGCTATTTGTAAGACCTCCTCAGAAAGCCATTTTCCTTTTTTGCATTTCTTTTTCTTGGATATGGTCTTGCTCCCTGTATCCTGTACAATGTCATGAACCTCTGTCCATAGTTCACCAGGCACTCTGTCTATCAGATCTCATTGCTTAAATCTGTTTCTCACTTCCACTGTATAATTGTAAGGGATTTGATTTAGGTCATACTTGAATGGCCTAGTGATTTTCCCCACTTTCTTCAATTTAAGTCTGAATTTGTCAATAAGGAGTTCATGATCTGAGCCACAGTCAGATCCTGGTCTTGCTTTTGCTGACTGTTTAGAGCTTCTCCATCTTTGGCTGCAAAGAATATAATCAATCTGATTATGGTGTTGACCATCTGGTGATGTCCATGTGCAGAGTCTTCTCTTGTGTTGTTGGAAGAGGGTGTTTGCTATGACCAGTGCATTCCCTTGGCAGAACTCTATTAGCCTTTGCCCTACTTCATTTTGTACTCCAAGGCCAAATTTGCCTGTTACTCCAGGTGTTTCTTGACTTCCTACTTTTGTATTCCAGGACCCTATAATGAAAAGGACATCTTTTTTGGCTGTTAGTTCTAGAAGGTCTTGTAGGTCTTCATAAAACCATTCAATTTCAGTTTCTTCAGCATTACAACTTTCTTCAATTTAAGTCTGAATTTGTCAATAAGGAGTTCATGATCTGAGCCACAGTCAGATCCTGGTCTTGCTTTTGCTGACTGTTTAGAGCTTCTCCATCTTGGGCTGCAAAGAATATAATCAATCTGATTACGGTGTTGACCATCTGGTGATGTCCATGTGCAGAGCCTTCTCTTGTGTTGTTGGAAGAGGGTGTTTGCTATGACCAGTGCATTCCCTTGGCAGAACTCTATTAGCCTTTGCCCTACTTCATTTTGTACTCCAAGGCCAAATTTGCCTGTTACTCCAGGTGTTTCTTGACTTCCTACTTTTGTATTCCAGGACCCTATAATGAAAAGGACATCTTTTTTGGCTGTTAGTTCTAGAAGGTCTTGTAGGTCTTCATAAAACCATTCAATTTCAGTTTCTTCAGCATTACTGGTCGGGGCATAGACCCAACCCATGGATTGCTGTGATATTGAATGGTTTGCCTTAGAAACAAACAGAGATCATTCTGTCGTTTTTGAGACTGCATCCAAGTACTGCATTTCAGACTCTCTTGTTGACTATGATGGACTATAGAGAAAATTGAGCACCAAAGAGTTGATGCTTTTGAACTGTGGTGTTGAAGAAGACTCTTGAAAGCCCCTTGGACTGCAAGGAGATCCAACCAGTCCGTTCTGAAGGAGATCAGTCTTGAATGTTTATTGGAATGACTGATGTTGAAGTTGAAACTCCAGTACTTTGGCCACTTCATGCAAAGAGGTGATTCATTTGAAAAAACCCTGATGCTGGGAAAGATTGAAGGCAGGAGGAGAAGGGGACAACAGAGGATGAGATGGTTGGATGGCATCACCGACTCAATGGACATGAATTTGAGTAAACTCCAGGAGTTGGTGATGGACAGGGAAATCTGGCGTGCTGCAGTCCATGGGGTTGCAAAGAGTTGGACACAACTGTGTGACTGAACTGAACTGAATCTGTAGGTTATTTGGGTAGTTTTGTCATTTAAAAATTGTTAGTGTATTCAACTGCAACAGATTTCTCTATATTAACATTATAACCTGCAACATTATTGAACTCATTGATGAGCTGTGGTAGTTTGTTGGTGATGATATCTATTTCTTTTCTTTTTTTTTGATATCTATTTCTTGAGTCAGTTTTAGTAGTTTGTGTCTTTCTAGAAATTGGTCCATTTGATCTGGATTACCTAATTTTGGCATACATTTTTCAGGGATTCCCTTGTCATCTTTTCTTGTCTGTAAGGTTGGTTGCAATGTCCCCTCTTTCGCTCCTGATATTAATAATTTGAGTCTTGTCCCCTCTTTTCTTTGTGTGTGTAGTCGAAGACTTGTCAAATGTGCTGTTCATTAAAAAAAAAAAAATTTTTTTGTTCTTTCTGGTTTTCCTGATTTAAACTCTATGTTTCATTTGTGTCTAATCTTAATAATTTACTTATTTCAGTATGCTTTGGATTGAGTTTCCTCTTTTTTTTCTAGTTTTTTAAGGTAGAAGACTAGGTTTATCAATTGGAAATTTTTCTTTATTAAAAAATATGATTATAGTTATATATTTTACTTTAAGCATTGTTTTACCTGAAACTCATAGAGTGAGATATATGTTCATTTTTATTTGTCTCAAGGATTTTCTGATTTGCTTGTGATTTCCCCTTTGACCTATTTATTATTGGGAATATGTTGGTTACAGTTTATGTGATATGTCTTTTTCTATTTTTTAACTTTCAAACTATTTGTTTCCTTAAGCTTGTCCATTGTAGAAAGCATATAGTTGAATCATATTTATGTTTTGGTTTTCCACTCTGCAAATCTACTTTTTATTGTATTTAAGCCATTTACATTTAATGCAATTATGATAAGGTAGTTAACTTTGTAATATTACTTTGCTCTTTGTTTTCTAAGGCTTATGCCTCTTTTGTTCATGTATTCTTTTGTGTTAAATAGATGTTTTTGAGTATACCATTTTAATCCTCTTGTTATTCTTTTTACTATGTTTGTTATTTTATTAGTAGCTTCCCAGGTTATTACAGTTGCATCTAAACTTATAATGATCTAACTTGAATTAGTACCAACTTAATGTCAATAGTATACTCAAACTTTGTGCTTATTATTTTTTTATTTTTTGTTTGTTTTTATCTCCCTTGTTATTGTCATTCAAATTATGTTAACACAGATTTATAATTACTATTTTATACATTTCTCTTAAGAAAAAGAATTATAAATAAAATATTTAAATAATATTTATGTTTATGTAGTTACTTTTTAAAGTGTTCTTTATTTCTCTACATGAACTAGAATTATTGTCTAGTGTCCTTTCATTTCAGTCTGAAGACTTCCTCTAGTATTTCTTATTAATTAGGTCTGTAAGTAATTAGGTCTATAAATCAGTCTCAGTTTTTGTTTACTTTGGAATTTCTTCATTTGTCCATTTTTAAGAATAGTTTTTCTGGAAAGAGAACTTTTGGTTGATATTCTTTTCTTTTTTCTTTGGTGCTTTAAATATGTCATCTCACTATCATCTGGCCTGTATGGTTTCTGATGAGAAATCTTGATTCCTCTAGTATTTCTTATTAATTAGGTCTGTAAGTAATTAGGTCTATAAATCAGTCTCAGTTTTTGTTTACTTTGGAATTTCTTCATTTGTCCATTTTTAAGAATAGTTTTTCTGGAAAGAGAACTTTTGGTTGATATTCTTTTCTTTTTTCTTTGGTGCTTTAAATATGTCATCTCACTATCATCTGGCCTGTATGGTTTCTGATGAGAAATCTTGTTAATCTTATTGAAGATACATTGTATAGATGGATCATTTCTCTCTTGGTGCTTACATAAATTTCTGTTTGTATTTCAGCCATTTGATTACGAAATATTGTGTACAGTTTTCTGAATTATCCTTCTTGAAGTTAATTGAGTTTCTTGGATGTACACATTAATGTTTTTCATCAAATCTGAGGAGGTTTAGTGATTATTTCTTTAAATATTTTTCTTGCTCCTTTCATTCTCTCTTCTCATGGGACTAGTATTATGGTCATATTTGCATACTTGATGGGGATCCCACAATTCCCTGAAGTTCTCGTTAATTTTTTTTTTTTT
>SJYX01013549.1:21311-31578 GCA_006410675.1 Oreotragus oreotragus | reverse complement strand
AATTCAGATTTATTACTATTGAGGTATACAGCTTCACTGCTATGCCCTAGACTGACTTCTGTTGACTTGGAGACTGTACTAGCCTAACTGGTCTCATGACTTCCACCCTTGTCTTCCTATATATTCTGTTTTTAACACTTTGGAGTAAACCTGAGTCCATGTCACTACTCTGTGCTCTCCAATAACTTCCTATTTTACACAGAATAAAAACCAAAGTACTAACAATAGGCTCCATGACTTTTCACAATTGGAACCCAATTACCCCATCCCCCTGCCGACCACCACAGCAGCCAGTTACTTGTCTGGCTGGCTTGTCTGACTGAATTTTCCAAGAGTCTCCCTTCTCTTACTCTGCTTCAGGGTACTGGCTTCTTGCAGTTCCTCTAGTATGCCAATCACAGTGGCTTAGGGGTCTGTGCGTTCATTGACTTCTGTCTGGAATATTGCCCCTAGATGTATATGCATGATTCATTCTCTTTCTGCTCTCAATGAGACCTCTCTTTAACATACCATCCAAATTAAATTCCAGCTATGCTCTCTATGTAGCTCTAATTTCCTCCATTTTTATAGTATTTATCATATTTTAATATATAAGTTACTCACTTATGCTCATATAACTGCTGGAATACAGGCTCCACAGTTGGTTTTTTTGGCTTTTTGTACTCGTTTTGTTAACTAATGTATCCCCCAAACCCATGAAAAGTCCTAACATGTGAAAGGCTCCTGATAAATATTTGTTGAGGAATGAATGAAGAAAGAATGAAAGCACCTTGATAATTTAAATCCATGATCCAAGCTTTGAGAAAATCACAATGATCATCAATTTTGCTTTCAGTGATATTAGGTCTTTCAAAAATCACAAGTGATTATCCCTTATTTGTTATGATCTGTATTTTCTGGGTACTTTGAAATAAAACATTCCCTAGCAGTTCTGTATATAATGTTTTAGACTTTTTAAAAAATATACTGAAAGAACAAATTGGATAATATGGAATACATTTCATAACATATTTTTTTCTCTTTGATAACTCATTATGTTAAATGTACAAAATATTGACTAAATTCATTACCTAGGCCTCCATAGCAAAATACCATGAACTGGGTGGCTTATAACAATAGAACTTTCTTGTCTCACAAATCTGGAGGCTATACATCCAAAATCAAGGTGTTACTAGGTCCATGTTCTCTTTGAAACCTCTAGTGGAGAATCCTTTGCTTTTAATTAACTTCTGGAGGTGGCCACCAATCCATGGTATTCCATGACTTATATAGTTACATCACTCCAAACCCCACCTTTGTTGTCATATGGCCTTCTCACTGTGTGAATGTGTTTCTACCAGGAACTTTCCTCTTCTTCCTCTTCTTTCCTGCTAGTCAGGTTAGGGCCCATCCTAATGATATCATGTTAACTTGATTATATCTGCAAAGACCCTATTTCCATATAAAGGCATGTTCATAGGTACTGGGGGATGACTTCAATATGCAGTTTGGGAAGAGTACCATTCAACCTGTAACAATAGCTTTTTAATTTGGGGAGGGTATTGCTTGATGGCATAGCATGCTTCGAAGATGATGGGAAACTTCTTGTTGCTTCCTTAGTAAGTGCTGCCAATAGCAGAATCAGTGTTAATCTCTTTAGTGTACCTAGCCAACACTGAAGTGAATACTATAATTATTTCAGTTAGCCTACTTCCTGTATATCAGTTGAAAACCTTTAGATTCATGAAGAAATATTCGTATGTGAAATGTTATTTTCTTAACTATAGCCTTTAATATAATTATAAGAAGAAATAGAAATATATACACACTAGCACAAACTCACACACAAACAGATGTCCTTTTTATGCCCTTGAATCTCACCCTTCTTTGCTCATTCATCTCCCCCTGCTTCTGAGATCAACATCAAAACTATTTGGTGTGCTAATTCTACTTGGCATCTTTTATTCTTCTAGCATAACCTCACTCTGTCCCAGGTCCAAGGAACTGCAGCAAAGGTTGAGCAAACATTTTTAAAAAACTCTATTGTTAAGATACAATTAAAAAAATAAATAAAATTGTTAAAAAAAACATATTTGAGGAAATAGTCATTTGGTGATTGGCCAGTGCTCTAAATTTAATTTAAAAACAGTCACTGAATAGGCATTATACTTTAGATCATATCCTTTTTTGTGTCCCCATGATTTAAACTCTAGCTAGAATTTTGCCATTTTCATTGTTTTCCTTATTATTAAAACAAACAAACAAGCTTTCTTACATTTTTCTGTTTCTACTCTCCATGGGCTTATCTGTTAATACATTGTAAATAAGTATTTGCTGAACTGATAAAATTGTGTGTGGTTTAAAGTTGATATCTACCCATATCTTGAAAAGTTACCTAATTTAAAGCAGATTGGGCTCTGAACTTGACATGTTTTATAAAAATATTCATGTGGTGATAGAATTTTGAGACCTGAGTAATTCAGATACATGTACTCAGAACTCATAAATAGGAGGTTTACAATCTATCCTCACTTATCGCAGGTTTTCTAAATGAGGCATTAATCTTAATTTGGAGAGTACCTAAACTGATGCCCTGAAGTTTGGTGATTGAGCAAGTGGAATGGAAAAATGGGGAGTCTTCTCAGTAATGTGAATGCTCTGAAAATCACATGGGAAACAGATGATAATCACATTTAGGGCTGATGAAATGGTAGATTTATATGTTTATAAACTACAGAGAAATTTGATTTGGGGAAGATATTCTGGATAGAGATTATAAGTTGTGTCAGTAAATAGGCTCGCCAAAATAATAACTCTGACTTAAGGCCTATAAAGATTATGGAAATAACTATGATCATTACTGTTATTCATTTGTAATTAGTAAAATATATACTGGTCAGTGATGAGGGCATGACAACCCACTCTAGTATTCTTGCCAGGAAAATCCCATGGACAGAGCAGCCTCGCGTGTTATGGTCCATGGGGTTACAAAGAGTCATACACGACTGAAGTGACTTAGCACACATACTGGTCTATAAGAATTGAAAAGGCTTTGATATAAAGCACTTCCACCTATTGGCCAAATTACTAGTAAGGAGATTAAAACAGTTAAAAAAAAAAAAAGTCTCTCAACCAATAAGCCCAGGACTAAATGACCTCACTGGTGAATTCTAGGAAGTATTCAAAGAAGATTAAATACCTAGTCTTCTTAAACTCTTCTTTGATGAACATAGATACAAAAATTCTGAACAAGATATTAGCAGACTGCATCCAACAAGACATTGAAAGACTCATGTACTGTGATCAAGTGGGATTTATTCCAAGGATGTAAGGATGGTTCAGTACCCACAAATCAATCGAGGTGATAAGTCACATCAGCAAAATGAAGGATAAAAGTCATATGATCATCTCAATACACGTAGAAAAAGCATTTTACAAAATTCAACATTAATTTATGACAAAGACTCTCAGCAAAGTGCTTATAGAGGGACTATATCTCAGCATAAAATGGCCATGTATGACAAACCCACAGCTAACAGTGGTGGAAATATGAAGGCTTTTCCTACAAGATCAGGAAGAAGACAAGGATGCCCTCTCACTACTTCTAGTCAACACTGTTTGAAATTCATATCCACAGCAATTAGCAAGAAATCCCTGATAGCTCAGCTGATAAAGAATCTTTGGCATTGCCCTTCTTTGGGACTGGAATGAAAACTGACCTTTTCCAGTCCTGTGGCCACTGTTGAATTTTCTGGGATTTGCTGACATATTGAGTGCAGCACTTTTACAGCATCATCTTTTAGGATTTGAAATAACTCAATTGGAATCCCATCACCTCCACTAACTTTGTTCATAATGATACTTCCTAAGGCCCACTTGACTTTGATTCCAGGATGTCTGGCTCTAGGTGAGTGATCACACCATTGTGGTTATCTGGGTCATGAAGTTCTCTTTTGTATAGTTCTGTATATTCTTGCCACCTCTTCTTAATATCTTCTGCTTCTGTTATGTCCATACCATTTCTGTCCTTTATTGTGCCCACCTTTGCATGAAATGTTCCTTTATTATCTCTTTTTTTCTTGAAGGGATCTCTAGTCTTTCCCATTCTACTGTTTTCCTCTATTTCTTTTCATTGATTGCTGAGGAAGGCTTTCTTATCTCTCCTTGCTTTTCTTTGGAACTCTGCATTCAAATGGGTATATCAGCCAGAACTGTGTCTGAGTGTCTCCTGTGGAGGTACAGGTCAGCAGTGGCCTGCCACAGGGGCAGGGGATCTGGGTGCAGCAGACCTGGGTATGGCATAAGCTCTCTTGGAGGAGGTCGCCATAAACCCCACCCTAGAACTGCCAAACTTACACAGAACTTAAACAGACTCTTGGAGGGCACCAACAAAACCTTGTGCACACCAGGGCCCAGGAGAAAGGAGCAGTGGCCCCACAAGAGACTGACCCAGACATGCCCATGAGTGTCCAGGAGTCTCTGGCAGAGGTGTGAGTTGGCAGTCGCCTGCTGCAGGGTCGGGGGGCACTGAGTGCAGCAGTGTGTGCAAGGGACTTTTGAAGGAGGTTGCCATTATCTTCATTACTCGCACCATAGTTTGGCCTCAGGTCAAGCAACTGGGAGAGAACACAGTCCTGCCCATCAACAGAAAATGGGATTAAAAATTTACTGAACATGGTCTCACCCATCAGAATAAGACCCAGTTTCTCCTTCAGTCAGTCTCTCCCATCAGGAAGCGTCCATAAGCCTCTTATCCTTTTTCATCAGAGGGCAGACAGACTGAAAACCACAATCACAGAAAACTAACGAAACTGATCACATGGATCATAGCCTTGTCTAGCTCAACGAAACCATGAGCCATGCTGTGTAGGGCCATCCAAGATGGATGGGTCATGGTGGAGAGTTCTGACAAAATGTGGTCCGCTGGAGAAGGGAATGGCAAACCACTTTAGTATTCTTGCCTTCAGAATGCCATGAACAGTATGAAAAGAAATGACCAAGCTCTGAGTAATTTCAAGCCATACATGTGGGGTTTTTATAGTACCACTATCAGACTAAATAATGACAGTTTTCTGAGATTAAGGCTTTCAAGGAGCTCCAACTCCACTCTTATTCCTCCAGTGGGTGCTAGGCTGCTATTTTTCACTCTGATCATAGAATATCCAATATCAAGATTAACCATTGAGTGATTGAGAGGACGATGGCAATTGAGAAAGTTAAATGCCACAAAATATGCTATTCTTATTGTTATTCACCCACTAAAACACACACACATCCTCTGGGTTTTTGAAAATCTTTGGTCAATTTCCATCATTTTAGAAAAGTTGATTTGACATTCTTTGCTAGTGTTATCATTGCTTTTATGGCAGAATCTTCAGTTGTTCTTACTTTGCCATTCCTGATCACACTGTGTAATTTCTCTCATCATTATCTTGAACTTTTATCAGCAGGCATAACCTTTGTTTGTTAGATTTATAATTAGTATTCATGTTTTGGGACTAATATAGGTATTGCTTTAAAAACTTCTTTCCAGTAGTTCATCACTAGTGTATAGAAATTGAATTGATTTTTTATATATTCAACTTGTTGCTAAATTCACTTATTACTTCTAGTAGTTTTTGTATAAATTTACTGGGCTTTCCTAAGAGACAATTATATTACCCATGAATAGAGGCAATTTTATTTCTTCCTTTCCAGTTGGTGTGACTTTTTAAAAATTTAGCCTTATTGCAAAACTACTCTTTTTATCTTGATTTATATATTAGATTATTTACTCAATTTTCCTATGAAAGTAATTTTGCTATGCCACCAATCATAATGTGGATGTACTGTTCTTTCCAGTAATTACATATTTTCTAAATATACAACTATGAGGGCTTTCTGGTATGATTCATATCTATTTACTTGATCAATTTATGTAATTTAACTGATATTTGGCATATGAATATTTTTCAAAGAAAAATCATTTCATTGTTTATTCCAATGAATATCTGTTGCTGAAAAGCTGGCAACTGACAAAGGAATTAGTAAAATTCACTCTTATGACTGTGTCCTTGATTTTATGATATTCTCCCCCCAAATCAAATCATAATTCTTCTGTTTGGAGTGGATGATTCACATTAACTCTAGGTCTTTAGTGAACTTTTTTAACTTTAAAAATTCCCTTCAAATATGAATTCTGTGGTAGAAGATGTGATTGTTCTATGTTCAGATTCCAAATCTGAAAACTAAAATTGTTTTTAAAGGTCATAAAACCTAGTCCCTTTATTTTACAGGTGATAAAAGAGACTTCACAATCCCTCTGCAGCCAAATGTCCCTTTAACTATTGCTAAAATATAGGAAATGAATTCAGATTTATTACTATTGAGGTATACAGCTTCACTGCTATGCCCTAGACTGACTTCTGTTGACTTGGAGACTGTACTAGCCTAACTGGTCTCATGACTTCCACCCTTGTCTTCCTATATATTCTGTTTTTAACACTTTGGAGTAAACCTGAGTCCATGTCACTACTCTGTGCTCTCCAATAACTTCCTATTTTACACAGAATAAAAACCAAAGTACTAACAATAGGCTCCATGACTTTTCACAATTGGAACCCAATTACCCCATCCCCCTGCCGACCACCACAGCAGCCAGTTACTTGTCTGGCTGGCTTGTCTGACTGAATTTTCCAAGAGTCTCCCTTCTCTTACTCTGCTTCAGGGTACTGGCTTCTTGCAGTTCCTCTAGTATGCCAATCACAGTGGCTTAGGGGTCTGTGCGTTCATTGACTTCTGTCTGGAATATTGCCCCTAGATGTATATGCATGATTCATTCTCTTTCTGCTCTCAATGAGACCTCTCTTTAACATACCATCCAAATTAAATTCCAGCTATGCTCTCTANCAGTTCCTCTAGTATGCCAATCACAGTGGCTTAGGGGTCTGTGCGTTCATTGACTTCTGTCTGGAATATTGCCCCTAGATGTATATGCATGATTCATTCTCTTTCTGCTCTCAATGAGACCTCTCTTTAACATACCATCCAAATTAAATTCCAGCTATGCTCTCTATGTAGCTCTAATTTCCTCCATTTTTATAGTATTTATCATATTTTAATATATAAGTTACTCACTTATGCTCATATAACTGCTGGAATACAGGCTCCACAGTTGGTTTTTTTGGCTTTTTGTACTCGTTTTGTTAACTAATGTATCCCCCAAACCCATGAAAAGTCCTAACATGTGAAAGGCTCCTGATAAATATTTGTTGAGGAATGAATGAAGAAAGAATGAAAGCACCTTGATAATTTAAATCCATGATCCAAGCTTTGAGAAAATCACAATGATCATCAATTTTGCTTTCAGTGATATTAGGTCTTTCAAAAATCACAAGTGATTATCCTTTATTTGTTATGATCTGTATTTTCTGGGTACTTTGAAATAAAACATTCCCTAGCAGTTCTATATATAATGTTTTAGACTTTTTAAAAAATATACTGAAAAAACAAATTGGATAATANGAAAATCACAATGATCATCAATTTTGCTTTCAGTGATATTAGGTCTTTCAAAAATCACAAGTGATTATCCTTTATTTGTTATGATCTGTATTTTCTGGGTACTTTGAAATAAAACATTCCCTAGCAGTTCTATATATAATGTTTTAGACTTTTTAAAAAATATACTGAAAAAACAAATTGGATAATATGGAATACATTTCATAACATATTTTTTTCTCTTTGATAACTCATTATGTTAAATGTACAAAATATTGACTAAATTCATTACCTAGGCCTCCATAGCAAAATACCATGAACTGGGTGGCTTATAACAATAGAACTTTCTTGTCTCACAAATCTGGAGGCTATACATCCAAAATCAAGGTGTTACTAGGTCCATGTTCTCTTTGAAACCTCTAGTGGAGAATCCTTTGCTTTTAATTAACTTCTGGAGGTGGCCACCAATCCATGGTATTCCATGACTTATATAGTTACATCACTCCAAACCCCACCTTTGTTGTCATATGGCCTTCTCACTGTGTGAATGTGTTTCTACCAGGCACTTTCCTCTTCTTCCTCTTCTTTCCTGCTAGTCAGGTTAGGGCCCATCCTAATGATATCATGTTAACTTGATTATATCTGCAAAGACCCTATTTCCATATAAAGGCATGTTCATAGGTACTGGGGGATGACTTCAATATGCAGTTTGGGAAGAGTACCATTCAACCTGTAACAATAGCTTTTTAATTTGGGGAGGGTATTGCTTGATGGCATAGCATGCTTCGAAGATGATGGGAAACTTCTTGTTGCTTCCTTAGTAAGTGCTGCCAATAGCAGAATCAGTGTTAATCTCTTTAGTGTACCTAGCCAACACTGAAGTGAATACTATAATTATTTCAGTTAGCCTACTTCCTGTATATCAGTTGAAAACCTTTAGATTCATGAAGAAATATTCGTATGTGAAATGTTATTTTCTTAACTATAGCCTTTAATATAATTATAAGAAGAAATAGAAATATATACACACTAGCACAAACTCACACACAAACAGATGTCCTTTTTATGCCCTTGAATCTCACCCTTCTTTGCTCATTCATCTCCCCCTGCTTCTGAGATCAACATCAAAACTATTTGGTGTGCTAATTCTACTTGGCATCTTTTATTCTTCTAGCATAACCTCACTCTGTCCCAGGTCCAAGGAACTGCAGCAAAGGTTGAGCAAACATTTTAAAAAAACTCTATTTCAATGCTATTCTCCCAAATCATCCCTCCCTCTCCCTCTCCCTCTCCTTCTCCCTCAGAGTCCATAAGTCCACTCTACACATCTGTATCTTTTTTGCTGTCTTGCATGCAGGGTCCTCATTACCATCTTTCTAAATTCCATATATATGTGTTAGTATACTGTATTGGTGTTTTTCTTTCTGGCTTACTTCACTCTGTATAATTGGTTCCAGTTNTCACTATTTGCAGATAACATGTTATGGAAAACCTAAAGACTGCCTGCCAAAAGCTGTTAGAACTAATAAATAAGGCAAGTTGCCGTATATAAAATCAATATACAAAAATATCTTATATTTCTATATACAAATATGAACTATGAGGAAGAGAAATTAAGGAAACAATCATATTTACAGTTGCATCAAATTGGTAAAGAATCTGCCTGCAATGCAGGAGACCTGAATTTGATCCCTGGGTTGGTAAGATACCCTGGAGAAGGAAATGGCAACCCACTCCAGTATTCTTGCCTGAAAAAGCCCATGGACAGAGGAGCCTGGAAAGCTACAGTTCATGGGCTTGCAAAGAGTCAGACACGACTTAGTGACTAAACCACCACAAAGGCAAAATAGGAATAAATTTAACCAAGGAGGTAAAAGATCTGTACATTGAAAACTATAGGGCACTCATGAATGAAACTACAGACACAAATTAGTGGAAATTTATTTCTTATTCATAGATTGGAATAGTTAATATTCTTGAAATGTCCATCTTATCCAAAGAGCTGGTCTCTCAGTGGTGTCCAGCTCTTTGAGACCCAACTGTAGCCCACAAGGTTTTTCTTGCCTGTTATTTCCCAGGCAAGAATACTGGAGTGGGTTGCTGTTACCCTTCTCCAAGGGGTCTTCCAGACCCAGGGATCAAATCCGGGTCTTCTCATTAAAGGTAGACTCTTTACCATATATGCCACCAGGGAAGCCCCCAAAGTGAAGACTGATAGCTCTGAGAGACTGCTCCATCTTATCCAAAAAATCTATAAGTTCAGTGCAACTCTTCAAAATTCCAAGGGCATGTTTCATAGAACTAGAACAAATAATTCTAAAAATTGCAGCAAACCACAAAAGATCATGAATTATCAAAATGATCTTGAGCAAGAAGAACAAAGCTGGAAGAACCATCCTCCCTGATTTCAAACTCTACTACAAAGCTATAGTAATCAACATTGTATGGTGTTGGCACAAAAACAGACACACAGATCAATGGGACAGAATTGAGAACCCTGGATTGTGCCAAATAAAAATTTTAAAACTCATCAATACAGCGAACAGTTTACTGGTAACTGTAGGGGAATGTGGTTGAGAGGGTGTCAAATCTGATGAGGGTGTCAACTCGTATAGTGATGGGTGATAACTAGATTTGTGGTGACCACTTTGTACCATATACAGATGTTGAATTATAGTGCTGTACAACTAAAACTAATATGAATAAAAAGTTTCATAGCTTTAAAAGAATTTCACTTGAACATTTGTCAGACATTGCTTGGAAAACTGAGATTTCATATATATATATATATATATATATATCTGTCTCT
>SJYX01013549.1:0-11660 GCA_006410675.1 Oreotragus oreotragus | reverse complement strand
TATATATAGAAAACTATAAAACACTGATGAAAGAAATCAAAGAGGACACTAATAGATGGAGAAATATACCATGTTCATAGATTGGAAGAATCAATATAGTGAAAATGAATATATTACCCAAAGCAATCTACAGATTCAATGCAATCCCTATCAAGCTACCAGCGGTATTTTTCACAGAACTAGAACAAATAATTTCAAGATTTGTATGGAAATACAAAAAACCTCGAATAGCCAAAGCAATCTTGAGCTGATTCTTTTAAACAGGTGGCCAAAGTACTGAAGCTTCAACTTCAGCATTAGTCCTTCCAGTGAATATTCAGGGTTGATTTCCATTAGGATTGACTGGTTTGATATCCTTGCTGTCGAAAGTAATAATATTAAGATGCTAATATACTAACAAGCAATTCACAAAGAAGACAATTTTCAACAAATGCATCAATGTTTACCAACTTTGGTTTTAATTAGGAAAGTACAGATTATAATCAAATTTTGTTTTTAGCCTATCAGATTAGCAACAGATTTCAAAACTGATGACATTTAGATTTGAGAGAATATGAATTTTTATATAACATTGATGGAACTCCCAACAGGTACAAAATTTTTGGAGGATTATGTGGCCATGCGGAGAAGGAAATGTCAACCCACTCCAGTGTTCTTGCCTGGAGAATCCCAGGGACGGGGGAGCCTCGTGGGCTGGCATATATGCGGTCGCACAGAGTCGGACACGACTGAAGCGACTTAGCAGTAGCAGTAGCAGCAGTATGTGGCCATGTGTATATTAAATTAAGGGGCTTCCCTGGTGGTTCAGGCAGTAAAGAATCTGCCTGCAGTGCAGGAGACCCAGGTTCAATCCCTGGGTAGAGAAGATCCCCTGTAGATGGGAAGGGCTACCCATTCCAGTATTCTTGCCTCGGAAGTCCCATGGACAGAAGAGCCTGGTGGGCCACAGTTCATGGAGTCACAATGAGTCAGACATGACTGAGCAACTAACACATTCACATGTATTAAATGTAAGTTGTAAATACAATGGATTACTTTATATAGTTATCCTTCTAAAAAGGTGTTCTTCATTTACAAGAGTATGGAGTGGTTATATTTGTATCTTTTGTTATATAAACATGAGATTATACATTAGTGTACTTTAGCTTTTAAAATGGCAGCACTGTCTCTTGACTCTTATATGACTTGCATGCTTTCCTGCCTTCTAGATCTTCCCGACTTGTGTTTTGTTAGTCACTTCACTTGTCTAGGTAGTTTGTTTTAGAATTTCATGGAATATCTTGTTTTAAAAGCCATCTGTAAAGGATTTGACAAACTCCATTTTTGTCTTCTGATATTCTTAATCTAATTCGTTTTCAACTACAGCATTAGTGTGTATAATTCAATGGCAAGAATATTTTCTGAGATGCAGCATTCCTCTGGCACATTTAGAATGTCTTGCTAATCTGTTTCAACGTAGGGTCTTTGATTTGATTATAGCCACTTTTCTTTCTATGTGCTCAAACCAAAACTTCCACATTCTAATTCAGATGTCCGTTTGAACCTATACTCCAGATCATGGATTTATATTGCTGATTTTTAAATTTATACATTTAGTCTTTGCCACTAGTTAATCGATTTGAAAGAAAGAATCTTCTATATTTTTTCAGATATCTAACACTGGAGCCTTTGAGTGTGATTGTATTAGTATATCATGAAAAAGTCTAAACATTGATTTTAATGTTTATATGGCTTACCATATTGTTGCAGAAGGAAATTATTTGAATTAACTTCATTGATTCACTCTTTATTCAGCTGTAGTTGTGTATTTAAGTTTTGGGCAATTTGATTTGCTCTTGATATTAAAGTGTCATTTATACTGTTTTTCTTGACTTCCTTGGTGGCTCAGATGTTAAAGTGTCTGTCTACAGTGTGGTGGACCCAGGTTCGTTCCCTGAGTTGGGAAGATGCCCTGGAGAAGGAAAGGGCAATCCACTCCAGGACTACTGCCTGGAAAATCCCATGGATAGAGGAGTCTGGTAGGCTACAGTCCATGGGGTCGCAAAGAGTCAGACATGACTGAGCGACTTCACTATACTGTTTTTCTTAGTATCATCTCCTTTTGATCATTTAAAATGGATACTTCGTTTTTTTTGCAGTCAGTAATTTCTTTTATAATCTCACTCCTCCTCCCCAAGTCCACTAATAACTCAATTAAAAAATGCTCTGGGATGAATTGAGTAGGACACTTAGATCTGAATCGGTCTGGTAAATGAATACTGAGGACTGCCTAATACTTTTATTTGATACATTGTTTTTTGAGCTTCTCTTGCTTTATTTTGGCTAGTTAGTTCCTCTCCCCTTTTCTCATTCCCGTCTCCCTTCCTATTCATGCCCCATTCCATATTTTTCCCTTTTCTCTCTCTAAATGCTCACAGTTCAGTGATTGATATCTTATGATTCTTGGGTGATTTCATGCTTCCTCTTAAAAATAGAGCCATTAAATAAGTCAAGGCTCATGATTGGTTTCAGAAGTCAAGTTGGGATTTTCAGACTTGGTCTCAGATGGTGACTGTTGAATTATGAACTAGTAAAATAATTAACTATAATTTAGGTTGAGAATATGCTTTAATGCTTCTTATTTAAACATTAAGTGCTTTTTTAAAACAAAAGTTTAAAAGTTGACTTTTATGTTATCTTCCTTCTTGTAGTATTTTGATAATTCATGAATTGTACCATAAATAAAAGAGCAACAAATATCATTTACTTCCTTCCCAAATGCAACTGAAGGGAAAAAGTTAATAAACTGTTAAGCTGAATGATTTCTTAGTCCTATGATATTTTCAATAGTGTGTTGAAAATTAAAAATGATTTTGTAAGGTATTCATAGCATGACCTTTTCTTTTGTTATCATTCTAGATGTTTTATTACCTGTGGGACTTATATCTGAAAAATTTGCCCTACAATAATTTGAAAATATTCAAGTGTTTTTCACATTGTTCTACTTTTTAAATAACAAGTTTTAGCATAAGCCATTCATATCCTATTGGAAACAATGTTCTCTTTAAAGATCTGGACATAATCCAAAAGGAGTGTCTTCAATCTCACAGTATTATGCTAGCCATTAACAATATTACTCAATAAACAGGACTTTTGTGACTTATATTACAGCCATTTGGCAAACAGATGAAAACGTAAGCCTTGAGAATATGCCAGTTCTTGGCAGTTGTCAGTCCTATGAGAAAGTGTTTTTAGCAGAAGTGAAAATGAATGAAATTGGGGGAATGGAATGGTGAAATCAGAAGTGTGTTCATATACATAGTTATTCTAGAGAATTTTCTGTAAATATTCTTTGCTTGTAAAGTTGATGTTGCAAACTGGTAGTCTTCAGGTGGGAACAGTGTTCAGTCTTTTAATTTCCAAGAAGAGTTTTCACCTTCCTTCCTTCCATCTTTTTATTACATCTCTGAGTTCTCTTAATTAGAATGTAGTCCAACACTGCCCCCATTCCCCATGGTAACAGCTGACTAATTCATGGTAGCAGTTATCCTCTCTAGAGCATTATCACTCTTCACTTGCCACTGTATTTACTACTATCCTTAGCCTTATATCTTAGTGACCTCATTCATGTTAACTATCTGGTCTTCAGACACTTTTAAGCTTGTAAACCCTAAAAAATAAAACTTACTCTAATATTTGAGACTTATGCTACTAGTTAGAATACTTTATTGATTATTCTGGGTATAGTAAGATCAGCAGTCTATTTCATTGCTCCTAGTATTTTATCCATTCATAAAGTTTAAAAAAAAACCCAGAACAACTCAATATTCGTAACCAAAGATACCATTATTCTAAGACAAACTTAAAGTCATACTTCAGTTCAGTTCAGTCGCTCACTCGTGTCCGACTTTTGCGACCCCATGAATCGCAGCACACCAGGCCTCCCTGTCCATCACCAGCTCCCGGAGTTCACTCAGACTCATGTCCATCGAGTCAGTGATGCCATCCAGCCATCTCATCCTCTGTTGTCCCTTTCTCCTCTTTCCCCCAATCCCTCCCAGCATCAGAGTCTTTTCCAGTGAGTCAACTCTTCGCATGAGGTGGCCAAAGTACTGGAGTTTCAGCTTTACCATCGTTCTTCCAAAGAAATCCCAGGACTAATCTCCTTCAGAATGGACTGGTTGGATCTCCTTGCAGTCCAAGGGACTCTCAAGAGTCTTCTCCAGCACCACAGTTCAAAAGCATAAATTCTTTGGAGCTCAGCCTCTTGACAGTCCAACTCTCACATCCATACATGACCACAGGACAAACCATACCCGTGACTAGACGGACCTTTGTTGGCAAAGTAATGTCTCTGCTTTTGAATATGCTATCTAGGTTGGTCATAACTTTTCTTCCAAGGAGTAAGCGTCTTTTAATTTCATGGCTGCAGTCACCATCTGCAGTGATTTTGGAGCCCCCCAAAATAAAGTCTGACACTGTTTCCACTGTTTACCCATCTATTTGCCATGAACTTGTATAAAATGAAAGTCTGGAGCTATAAGAGCCCGGATCTCAGCNCCCCAAAATAAAGTCTGACACTGTTTCCACTGTTTCCCCCTCTATTTCCCATGAACTGATGGGACCGGATGCCATGATCTTCGTTTTCTGAATGTTGAGCTTTAAGCCAACTTTTTCACTCTCCACTTTCACTTTTATTAAGAGGCTTTTTAGTTTCTCTTCAGTTTCTGCCATAAGGGTGGTGTCATCTGCATATCTGAGGTTATTGATATTTCTCCCGGCTATCTTGACTCCAGCTTGTGTTTCTTCCAGCCCAGCGTTTCTCATGATGTACTCTGCATATAAGTTAAATAAGCAGGGTGACAATATACAGCCTTGACATACTCCTTTTCCTATTTGGAACCAGTCTGTTGTTCTATGTCCAGTTCTAACTGTTGCTTCCTGACCTGCAAACAGATTTCTCAAGAGGCAGGTCAGGCGATCTGGTATTCCCATCTCTTTCAGAATTTTTCACAGTTTATTGTGATCCACACAGTCAAAGGCTTTGGCATAGGCAATAAAGCAGAAATAGATGTTTTTCTGGAACTCTCTTGCTTTTTCAATGATCCAGCAGATATTGGCAGTTTGATCTCTGGTTCCTCTGCCTTTTCTAAAACCAGCTTGAACATCAGGAAGTTCACGGTTCACGTATTGCTGAAGCCTGGCTTGGAGAATTTTGAGCATTGCTTCACTAGCATGTGAGATGAGTGCAATTGTGCGGTAGTTTGAGGATTCTTTGGCATTTCCTTAAAAGTTTTTCTAAAACATTCTACTGCTTTTTGTGAAACTTAAAATACGTATCTCAAGGAGGCTCCCTGATTCTCCTCAGTGCTGTTAGACTAGGAATGCTGACATATTTTGGTATGGTATTGGCAATTTTGAGACTTTAAACACAATGTATTATGCTTAGAGCATAATGTATAATGGTTACCATAAATAATAATGGCATATTTCATTAATAGAGAAAAATTTGGAGCATTTGTCACATTTCTTCCCTCCAAATGACTGAAGCAGTGAATAATTAATTTACTGGTCCATTTTAGGATTAATCTATGACAAACAAATCCCAACAGACTAGATACTTTTCAATGACTTTTGAGCAGAGTTGAATGTTTTAAAGTAGATTTCAGGATTACATGGCATCAGGCTTCTAATAGATCATATGATTGTTGATACTGTTTTAAACTGCTTAATGTTATTTGACTAATAACTGTCAGTTATACATGTATTCGGTGGGGAAGGCAATGGCACCCCACCCCAGTACTCTTGCCTGGAAAATCCAATGGACGGAGTAGCCTGGTGGGCTGCAGTCCATGGGGTCGCTAACAGTCGGACAGACTGAGCGACTTCACTTTCACTTTTCTCTTTCATGCATTGGAGAAGGAGATGGCAACCCACTCCAGTATTCTTGCCTGGAGAATCCCAGGGACGGGGGAGNCAAATAACATTTATATGTTGATATTCCAGTCTGCTTTTGAATATGTGCTTTATTCACATATATTCTAGCACAAACCAGTTCTAAGCAGAGTCTATATATGCAGCATTTCCATACTAGGGCGTACGCTATCTTATAGTGTTCCAACTATTTATTTGTTTAACTTTGTTCTCTACTGGAGCCAGATATTTATAAATTACTTAGAGTATCCTATAATTTTCCTTTATTCCTTTATAGGAAAACAGATTATTCCTCGTAAAACTATGAACTTACGGAGATCAAGCTCAGTACTTACAAACTAGCTGGTACTACAGTTATAACTTCAAATCTAGTGTCTTCTCTTTGATTTCAAGAATACTTGAAAACTATATTCCAGAAAAAAAATAAGCAAACTATTTGGCAATTCTTTTCTAAGTTGGATTCAGGGTATCATAACTTCTAAACCCAACAGCTTTTGAAAATTGATTTCTTAACAATGTGATATTATGTACAGCAAAGACTCACATACAAATCTCCCCCCAAAATCTTAGAATAGGAATTAATTTCAATACATGGAGACTGGAATTTCATTTTCTTTAAAAGGCTAATGTATTTTTAAATGAGTATGACAAAAACTTGTTGGAAACAAGATTCATCATGAAAAGCACACTCAAAACCTTGGTCATGAACACTACCTTCCAGTGATGGTGATTTCATTGACCCCATAGTATCTGTGTCTGGGGCTGACAGGAGTCTCAGTTGTATGGTACTGTCCATGGAAATGAAGTCGGACTTGTGTGGCCTTAACGAACTCTTGAAGTGATGGCGTATTATAGAAATTATTGTATCCAGGACGCTGATTTTGTCCAGGTGTTAGGATGCTAAAGGTGACATTCCCACAGGAATATGGAGTAAAACTGTTGATGAAATTTGAAATCATGGAAAGCTATTCATATTTTTGACAAAGCAGACATTATAACAGTAATAGCTTGAATTCTTCATTCTTGGACACAAACATTTCATATATTTTATATACAAGCAATATGAGAGCATCCCAGAAAAAACAGTAAAACATTTCCCTGGGGACATAATAAAAATCCTATTAATATATATAACTTGGTAGCTAATCTGAAAATCAATTTTAAAGCACAAGTGAGACTGTAAGCAAGAGATACTCTATAAAGTCTTACGGGAATTTTAAATGTTGTTTAAAACTCAGCTTAAGGAATAGTCTTAGAAAAATCTTTCTCAAGAAAATTGGTGGTAGAGGAAGTCTCTACCAGCTTAGCTAGCCTGCATGCAGGTTACTACTGCACATTAGTCTATTCAAATTAACTCCTAACTGCATTCAAAGATAATACTTTAAAAAACATTCATACTTGGGAAGTTGAAGACAGTTGACAGAATCAGAATTTTCCAAATCTCCATTGTTTTTCATTCTGAAAGTGCTGCAGTTTCTAGCAAAATACTGCCAATCCTCCCAATCTAGGCTGTCCTCCTTTTTCCTTTGAATCCTTATTGCTGTTGGTTGTGGACTAGAGAAGTGAATGATAATATAAAACACCTGAAAATGAATGATAATTGTCAATGAAGTTTTAAGTTTGACCCCATCAGTATAAATCAAACCACGGGAATTGTTATATTCAAACATAATAGCTTACTTCCTTATAAAAACAATTACCAAATATTCATTAGACATCCAGAAATTCCATAGTCCTACAGTAAAGGCAACACATTCTATAACTGCATATATGTCCCTCTTCTCAAGGATTTTATAAAGTGGAAATTAATACATTTGATATAAAGATGAACAAAACATTACTTCTATAAAATAGTCATTATCTATTTCTTCTTACAGTTATTTACAATAAGGATTGCAGTTTTCATTAATTTGTGCTACTCAATATTGAAAAGAGTATTTTTGTATTTAATATGATTTTGATACAAATCTCTAGAAAATTAGGGCCTGTATATCTTTGAAATATTTTTTATTTTATAGGTTATGATACACTACTTTGATGAGGTAATGATCAATTGGCTAATTCAGCTTTCACTTTACAGCTGGTTAAATTGTTTCCCCAAATAGATGTGTTCAAGTACTAACTCTTGATACTTGTGACTGCAACCTTATTTGAAAATACAGTCTTTGCAGATATAATTAAGGGTCTCAAGGTAAGGTAATCCTGGATGTACAAGGAAGAGGGCCATGAAAAATGGAGACAGAGATTGGAATTATGCTGCCATAAATCAAGAAACGCCAGAAGCCACCAGAATCTGGAGAAGGCAAGGAAGGATTCTTCCCTACAGCCTTTAGAGGGAGCATGGCCTTGTCAACACTGATTTCATACTTCTGATATTCAGAACTGTAAGAGAATAAATTTATGATTGCAAAACTGTTAAATGTGTGGTTTGCACACATTTGTGTTGAAATATGCACACACGCCCACTGTAACGAAAGACCTGATACTGTCCATTTTCCAAATCTATGGAAATGGTCACTCCTTGACTAAGCTGGGTCATGTTTGTAAACACACGTGACACCCATGAAGTACCAATGTTGTTATCATTGACAAAAGAAAGAGGATGGGCTTCAGGATTCAGTCGTAACACCCTGTTTTTGGTTGTGACTTCTGCATCATTAGGAATGCAGTACCGCTGTTCCAAACGATGGACACGAGGGTGGCTGCCAGGGCAACGGCAGTGTGACTGGATATGCAATCTGGGTAGATCTCCGGAGAAAACTTCCTGAATCTCTCTGTAGGAGTCAAGAGGAAGATGGTAAGGACCAGTAACTCAAGAGTGACAGGACTTCTAAGAGGTGTTACCAAAGACTGTCAGGATCTTGATATTTTGATTTGCAGACATTTAGCCTTAATAATTTTCTAAACACAACATAAAACCAAAATCATTCCTAATCAAACATATGCAATCTCAAAAACTGTATATCAAAAACAGTGCATTTTAAAAAATGAGGTATAGTTGATTTACAAAGTTGTCAATTTCTGCTGTATAGCAAAGTGATTCAGTTACACATACACATACATTGTTTTTTATATTCTTTCCCATTCGTAGTTTATAACAGGATATTGAATATAGTACCCTGTGCTGTACAGTAGGACCTTGTTATTTATCTGTTCTAAATATACTAGTTTGTATCTGCTAATCCCAAACTCCCACTATATCCTCCCTTAAACCCTGTGCCCTTGGTAACCACAAGATACCACAAGTAACCACAAGTCTATTCTCTGTGTAAAATCAGCACATTCTTAAGGGGGGTTAATTTTGTACATCAAGAAGCATGCACAAGTCCTTGGCTGATTATCAAGATATTTGTTAAAATGTTACTTTACTGTGCCTCTTTTTGATTAAAAGAAAGGCAACATTAACTAAGATTGTTAAGCTGACTTATCACTATAAGTGAACAATAATGTATTGAAAATAATGAGTTATAGATAGGGTCTCCCATTCATCCATGGAAAGAATTAAGAAAATTATTTTATCTGCTGCTATTTTAGGAGAAGGGACTGGGGCCAGACCCATTTGTCAATGGTTTCCTGTGACTCATCAGTACAGATTCTGGCACCCTAAAATGCTTCAGTGGCTTCAGATCATATGGACACTGCCAACAGTCAAAGAAGAATGCCAATTTCAGGCAGATCTATTTAATTTTTCCATTAAGGGCAATATACTGATACAGAGCAAAATCAGTCATTCTATTTATAAGCATCTCCCACATAATGCCTTTCCAGACATTTCAGGTAGGCCAATCCCAGCAAGCCAGGTCTAAGCAGAGAGCAAGCCAGGTCTAAGCTGAGAGATCAGACTTCTCTCAGACCCCACTAAGGGCAAATGGAGGAGGCGGACACCTTTTTCACTCACTTAAAACACAGAATGGCACACCTTCTTCCTTAAATCTCATTCATTCTTTTCACTTGACATCAAGTGTTGCAAAGAGCCAACAGTGACCATCCAGGTAAATGTTTATCTGAGCAAAATCTTTATTAGCAATGCTGCTCTTCAGAATTTTAGACAAAAGTGATCTAAATGATTGTGAGATAAGTGGCCATAAATCTCCCCAAGAAAGTGTTTCAGTGTTACAGCACCCTATATTCAGGCATCTCTGGATCATATAGACTAACTAAAAGAATGTGTATGTTGTTAATGGACATAAGATCATCGCTTCATCTCAAGAGCAATGCCTCTCAAATTTACAAGAACTAGTTCTGTCATTCTAAATTCACCATACTAATCTACATTTCCCTTGAAGAAAAATGAATAAACATTCTTCTTCTGCAAGTGAATAAGATCAATGTACTCAAACAATGATGTAATATTATATCATCAAATCATAACTCAGGAAACAAACTTCAGAGGATATCTCAGGCTGAATTTTCCTTGAACTTTCTGAGGAGAATGGAAACATGCATGCCTTAAAAAACACCTAAGAAAGATTTCCTACCTATTCTCAAGATGAAGAAATACTTCAATAAATATAGTCCAAGTCCACACAATGATTTGTTCACTGGAAACAGAAATATATAACAACACTTCAAATTACTTACTCTTTTTGTCTCAAAGTCTAGTAGTCCAGTCTCTTGAGATTTTTCTATACATCAATATAAGTACTTATTTCCTTTGTTCTACATTCTCTAGTACTTACAAATTCAGCAAAGCAATTTTAAAAGGCAGATATAGCGGTTTCTTAAGTATCAGAAACAAGTTCAAACAGAACATTTAAACAAATGTATAAGGGACTTCCCTGATAGCTCAGCTGGTAAAGAATCCACCTGCAATGCAGGCAACCCTGGTTCAGTTCCTGGGTTGGGAAGACCCCCTGGAGAAGGGAAAGGCTACCCACTCCATTATTCCAGCTGTATAGTCCATGGGGTCACAAAGAGTCAGACACTACTGAGCAACTTTCACCTCACTTTTATCCCAAATTACAGGTTTCCCTCGTGGTTTAGTGGTAAAGAACTGGCATGTGAGTTCAACCCCTGGGTCAGGAAGATCCCCTGCAGAATGAAATGGCAACCCACTTCAGTATTCTTGCTTGGGAAATTCCATGGACAGGGGCCCTTAGCGGGCTACAGTCCCTGGGGTGTCAAGAGAAGCAGACATGACTTAGCAGCAAAACAACGACAACATCCTAAATTATACACTATTACTTGTTCAAAAGTCTAGTTTTCTTAGAAGAAATCATTTTTACAGAATTTGATCAATTTTATGAGTTACGCACCGAGTAGCACTATTGAATAAAAACCATAGACTCAGCCAAAGCAAACACTATAAACACTAATTAGATGATGTTCTCCAAATACTGTAAAGGCGGAAAATTCTAAAATATTCATGATATTCTTACTTAAATGAATTCATCCTTACACTTCAGGTGTAAAATTTTCAATCAGCTTACCTGTTTGTAAGTGCCACTTGGTATAATCGAAAATCTTGCATTCTTCCAACAAACTGCTCTGAACCTGTAAAAAAAAAAAAATATATATATATATACTGTCTCTTATACACATCTAGATGTGTATAAGAGACAGGTAATGAGGTCAGAGTGAAGTTATTTGGTGGGGGCCCTCACCCTATAAGACGAGGAAATCTGGATACAGACAAACCTCCTCTGCATGAAGACGGAAGACCGTGTGAAGGCCGAGAGAAGGTAGACATCTACAAAGCGAAGCGAAAAGTCTCAGAAGAAGCCAACATGGCCAACACCTTGTTCCTG
>SJYX01013548.1:42656-90556 GCA_006410675.1 Oreotragus oreotragus | reverse complement strand
TTTTTTTTTTTTTAACACATTTTCTAAAAATAGATAAAACAGGTGTTCGTTATTACAAGCTACAGATATTTTCTCCTTTTCAACATTTTTCTCATTTTGTGCTTTAGTGAGAACAATGCTATACAGGTTGCAGAAAGAGCCTGTTCACAAAGCACCTAGTGTTCTGTCATTGAGTAGCTCATGTTCTGTGGAAACCTATCTTTTAATAGGAAGCTATTAAATATTTACTGCCTGGGTTAATACAGAGACACAACTAATTATCTACTTTGTTTTTAAGAAAAATTTGGTTTTAACATTTCTCTTGGGCCAACTTTACACTTTTCCAGAAATCTTTCCATCTTATTGTTTGTTCATTCCTGTACTTAACAAATACTTACTGAGCACCTATGCTGTGTCAGGAGCTGGTAACACAGCAGGAAGATGACAGTCTTCCATTTTATGAGCATAGTTACTGGCAGGACCTCTGAAAGTGGAAGGTCACCTTCCCACCCAGTTTCCTTCTCTGGAGACAATCACATACTATAGTTTCTCTATTCTCCCAATGGTAACAATTGGTATATTAATACCTGGTATATGTTTGCATGTATATTTTTAAATGAAAAAAAAAAAAAGACACTGGTATCCTGTATGTCTGTACATCTTTATATATGTTAAGGTGGACTTCCCTGGTGGCTCAGATGGTGAATCTGCCTGCAATGCAGGAGACCCAGGTTTGATCCCTGGGTTAGCAAGATCCCCTGTTGAAAGGAATGGCTACCTGCTCCAGTATTCTTGGCTGGAGAATTCCATGGACAGAGGAGCCTGGCAGGCTACAGTCCATGGGTTGCAGAGTGGGACAGGACTGAGTGACTAACACTTTCACCTCACACATTCATGTTAAACATAGATAGGTATCTATGTTACAAGGTATGTATTTTTAAGAAACACAGATATCTCATGGTGATGGTTTCATATCAGTACATAAAGCTGGCTTATTCTTCATTCTTTGGCCATACCACATGGCAAGGGGTCTTGGTTCCCCAACCAGGGACTGAACCCACACCTCTTGTGGTGGAAGAGCTGAGTCTTAACCACTGGACCACCAGGGAAGTCCCGAGCAGGCTTATTCTTTGACAGTTGTTTAAAACACTATAATGGGAACGTGTATTGTTGAATATCTGCGTAGTTTCTTTTCTCTGTATCGGTTTTTAACTTGCCATTTATTTACTCTTATCTATCCA
Organism: Oreotragus oreotragus; assembly: GCA_006410675.1. Lineage (NCBI taxonomy): Eukaryota > Metazoa > Chordata > Mammalia > Artiodactyla > Bovidae > Oreotragus > Oreotragus oreotragus. The sequence goes on along the minus strand of SJYX01013548.1, from coordinate 89,336 downwards.
GAAAATGGGCTCTTTTTTTCTTCTTCATTTCTGACTTAACTACTGCTTTTATCTTATTTTTCCTCAGGGCTCTTAGAAGTTTTTTTTTCTCCTCAAGCAAGGTTTGAGTCCAATGCTTAGTTCATTTCCTTTCCTTCTCTTTCAGTTAATAGTTAAAGCACTTCAGGTCTTGAAATTACTCCAGAGACTGTACCTAGACGCTAGGGAAAGTGGTCCTCAGATAATAGGATTAAGGTTACATGGTTCCTAGAGAGCAAATGGATGGTAACAGAGAACATGAAGTATTCTTGAATAAAGACTGCACAGTATGTGACCACACCCTGATAGGCTGGATTCCTGCCAAAACGTGTTTGATAGCCATTCAAGGTTACAGACTTTTGACCTTGTCCCCAGGAATGGAACCACTTCAAAGTTCTTTGTAGCACTATTTTAAGGTTTCTTTTATCCTCTTGGAGTCTGGCCTAGTCTTCAGACTCTCCTGTTTGAAGATTTCCTCATCTATTGTAATTTTTCCAACTGTTTATTCACTCAACAGTTTCCTGAGCTGTAACATCAGTTATTTCCTAGCAACTGGGGACATGCGAAGGAGACTGAAATAAGGATGCCTGGCTCACTCGTGCTACTTAACATGTGTTCTAGACGTTCAGATAGATAATAGAATCGAAATTGGGGAAACAGAACCTGTTTTACTATATATTCATACAGTTGACCCTTCACATCTGTCTATACTTCACAGTTCTGTTGTATTTTTTTAAAGTAACATGGAGTACTTCACGAATGGCCTGTTATCCTTGCACAGGGGCCATGCCAGTCCTCTGTGTGTTGTTCCAGTTTTAGTGTGCAAGCTGCCGAAGCAAGCACTGTACCACACCATTTTATATAAGGGACTTGAGCATCTAGATTTTGGTATCTGTAGGAGTCCTAAAACAGTCCCCCATGGATATCAAGGGATAGTCCTAATGTCATCAAGGTTTCAGAGTTTGTCTTTCTCATGACAATCTGGTGTAAAAACAGAATGAGACATTTCATTTCTGTTATTCAGTGTGGGTCTCTTCAGTCTGTTTTTCTGTTGTTCTGTCAAACAAGGGGAGAGCTAAGATGAACGATCTGCCTGCACAGATTACGTTGAGAATCTGCTCTCATATGAGTCCTCTGATGCTGAGCACAATGAGGACTCCTACTGAAGGGCTCTGGCCAGTGGGTTCTGTGATTCCTCATGCCTAACACTGATTACATTCTCAGACACTCTTCAATATCTACCTCTATGATACTGAAAACAGCTGTTTATGAAACCTCTCCACAGCACCCATTTCCCCGTGATTTCAGAGTTCTCAGATACAATGATTTGATGTAAGAACTTTTCCAAACGGAATACAACTGGAATTTTTTGTCTAGTATGAATTCTCTCAAATCAGGCTATAAGCATTTCCTGCTATGATTCCTGGGATTTCTTCCATTTGAGTTCTCATATTGAAAAACACGTGATGAAAAAGGACTTCCTCCATTTGAGGTTTTTTCATGTGAGTCTCCTCTGTGAGCTGAGCTAAAAATAGGCTTTCTCACACTAAACATATTTACTCTTGTTCCTAAAAGAATTATCCTTTGTATAAAACAAATGATTTCGTACGTCCCCCACATGTTGGTTTTATAGCCCATGTGAGTCCTCTCAGGCTAAACAAAAAATCTCAAGAAGAATTTCCTCCTATTTCTCCCAGCAATACAATCTTCTTGTACTAGCCTTTTTTTCCTACTAATGTCTATACTAATTTGAGTTGCCACACTCACATTTGCAGGGCTCTTCTGCTTAAATTCTTGACAAATCAAAAAAAATGTAACTGTCCTGCAGGCTTTACTACAATCATGACCTTCAAAATAGTGTTTTTATTTCACTGCATTGTCCCTAATGTTTGAATCTATATAGATTATATCTCAAGATATTCCACCCAAGCCACACATATGGTAGGTAATACTTCCTTGAAAGAACATTGAGAAGGCTTAAGATGTGAGTGCCATCAAATATTTCGCCACACTTCTTATCTTCACAGCATCTTTTCAAATTAGTGCCTTCTTGAAGACTAACTCCATGTCTTAGGCATTTACCCAGGTTCCTTTCTACTTCGGCCACTGTCTGTGCTGCCATTTTTGCTGCCATGGAGAGCTAAGACGCATGCAAACATGTATTAATGAGGCCTAGCTTTTGTTCAGTTCGTTCTCTGCCTTGAGGAGAGGCACAGCTACATTAGTGCCGGGAGAAAGGAACCACTGAAGGAGATGGTTCTCTTAACAGTAAGCAGGCCATTCCAAACACCTAAGACTCCCATGTCTTTATGCACTGCCTGGACCTCAGACAGGAGCATGCCACTGGCTTCACAGCCCTTTACCTGGGTGTTTCTAAGTCGCCTCCTATTCATACTCCATTAGTAGAACCAGTCAGGACATGGTACAGTTGCAAAAACATGTGAATTTAGGTGGAAGCTATTAGGTAGTTCTTTGTACAATTCATCCATTTGCTTAAAATTATTTCAACATAAAAATAAAAGCCAAGAAAACCTATTTCCACCCTTCAAAAGTCTTGGCCTTTACCAGACTTCCATGTCACTGACCAATGCCAAAAATTCCAGAGTAGTAATAACCTCTGTTTTCAGTTCAGTTGCTCAGTTGTGTCCGACTGCGACCCCATGGACTGCAGCACGCCAAGCTTCCCTGTCCATCACCAATTCCTGGAGCTTACTCAGACTTATGTCCATTGAATCGGTGATGCCATCCAACCATCTCATCTCTGTTACTCTATTTTAAAAATGAGATACTAATACGTTTTAAAAGTGTGCATGAAAAATGCCTATAAATACATACATTACAAAGAACAATTGCAAGAAATCCCTTGAAGCCTTCACCTGTGAGCAGTTCTTTGCAGCTTCCTTTCCTTTGCCCTCCTGGTCAGTTACTCAGCCGGCCCCATTGGATCCACCTCACATGGAGAGGAGCCAGCTTCTCCCAGGCCTGTTACTATTCTCTTGGGGGCAGATATTAACCACCTCTTCCCTATGTACTACTACCACAGTCCACCGCCTGCTCGCATCTGTGCCCTTCTGTCCTCAGCGGTAAAAAGCACAGCACACACCTACTCAAGGAAGATCAAACCCTCCTGACAGTGGAGGCCCCAAACTTAACTTGCCTATCAGTATACCTCAGTTACTTCTTTCCAGCCTAACAGGTGACTTTCCATTCCCAGAATGTGCCACCCTTGCCCCATTCTCAGGGTAACCCCCAGTGGTGTTTTTCCACCAGGAAACGAAGCTCTTCACCTCTATCCTTGCCCGTCTGCCGACTTTCTGTTCTATAGGCATTGGCTTAAAATCTTGGCCCTGCAGTGTCCCCTGAGCCCACCTCTAGAGTAATTCCCTGTTGCTCCCTGCTTTACACCATGTTCTTTTTCTTCTCTGTCCATACCACTAGTTAACTGGCATTTACCCAGTTACATCTGGGTAGCGTGTTGGTAAAAGGTACTCCTCTGTTAGACGGAAGAGTCTACAGTCACAGGGATTACACTAGGTCTTTGGCTTACTACCAAGTATATACCTTCTCTTTTTTATATTGCATAGGACACAAGGGGCCTTCTACAAATATTTCTGAGGTCAAGGGGAGACAGTGGAGAACAAAACATCACATAAAGGATTCTTGGGAATGCAGCATAAACATGTTAGGCACCTATCACCCCAGGCCTAGCTTGTAACACAGGATCTTTCGTTCTAGGACACCACCCCTGAATCTCCCATCCCCTGGGAAGCCAGCTTTTCTGACACGTGCAGAAACATAAGTACCCAGTGCCCACCATGGCAGCTAGATTCAGGAAACTTGCTAGATCATCCAGAGATGCGTGGCTAGAAGGTCATCATCACCAAAGATGCAGGCCAGATACAGATTTCACAGCTAGACACTGTGAAAGCTCCAGGTAGTTCCAGAGCCACAAAGGGGAANACCATGGCAGCTAGATTCAGGAAACTTGCTAGATCATCCAGAGATGCGTGGCTAGAAGGTCATCATCACCAAAGATGCAGGCCAGATACAGATTTCACAGCTAGACACTGTGAAAGCTCCAGGTAGTTCCAGAGCCACAAAGGGGAACACAAGAAGTTCTCCTTACAAAGCCAACACACTCTGATACAGGAGTGTGCAAAAATAACAAAACCGTCCACCTCCCCAATATAATTTATGAACACTGACGCAGAAACCCTAAAAAAGCTAACAGACATCAGGACATTACAATAGGGGCACATCTATAATTATGTCCCTATTAACTGTTCAAATCAGAATATCTCCATGATCACCTTGGAGGGCTTTGGAGGGGGAAAATTGGGGCTCTTACTAATTTTTATTTACTAGAAAGGGTGAGATGACTGCTCCTTTATCCAGATAAAAAGTGATATGAATCAAAGCAGAATCCATAAACTTTCCCTTTTAAGTCAGAGACCAGATACTTAAAATCATCACATTCTCACCCCAGTGTTTTGGAAGTAGTAGCTGTGAGGAATGTAATTACCTCCTCACCTACCTTGAATGCAAAAGAAGTAAAATAATAATACTTTACACCTGCCAATAATATGACTCTGTACTGAGGAAATTTAATGGTGACCTAACAAAACTGTTACAGATAAGAATTTAGCAGCAGGATAGGTTCATCTGCAGCAACTACGCAGGACTGCAGGGGAGGAGTAACCTGAGCAGATAAGATAGCAACTGAAGGGAATGCCCAGCCGCATGTGGAAAGCCTGACCAGTGTGGTGAGGGGAGTGGATCCCTCCTTGTACACCTGTGCCAGAACTTGACTGAGACCAGTTCTGATCAAATTTCTGGATGAAGTTAAATGTAATATACATTCTAACAGCATTTTCTCAATGAATCTTAACAAGCTAATGGTAGGTATTCATCTGGTTGAGAACAGATAATAGGTTTTTTTAATTAAAAAAAAAATAGAGGGCCTACCGTTTATCCAAGATTGTTATAAAGCTACAGTAAGTACAGTAATACGGTGTTTACTAAGATACTGACAGAGATCAAGGGACCATAAGGGGCCAAGAAGGCCTGCACGCAACGAACAGTGACTGTGAGAGAAGATTAAAATGGTGTTCCAATCATCAGAAAATGGCACTGAAAAAACTTGTGCCCCACACCAATTACACAAGGAACCCAGTACAGGAAACAGCTAAACAAAACCCTAAGTACCAGAATAAAGTATTTGTACAATCTGCCCATGTATAGCATGAAACCTAGATTAGGAATAAAGACAGATCTGAAAGAAAAAAAAAATCTGAAATCATAAGACTTCTTTATGGAGACTAAAGGTAGGAGATACATATTGGACTGTTATCTGCAGTGTTATTATCCGTAATATATAGTCGAGTCCTCCCCAGCACCACACACAAAAGACAAACCAACAGAGGGAAAAAAAGGAAAGTAGAAAAACTCACAAAAGAAAAGTACAAATAATCTGTAAACTGAGAAACCAAACAATATACCTTTTCCTATCAAATCTGTAAACCTTAAAAACAGAACTGTAAGTCACTTAAGACAGCAACTTGTTGCTACCAAATTTTTTCACTTACATCTTGGTTGATTCTACATTCTATTTCTAGAAATGCTAAATGCTATCTACACAAAAAACCCAACTTGATTATGCAAAAAATTGTATGCAAGGATTTTTTTTTGCAACCACTTGAATGTCCATCAAGAGAAAAAAGTCCAAGTCAAAAGTCTGCACTGCATTTGTGAATGAATGATGCAAACCCGTCTCCACTGAGTATGGTCACAGCCCCCCAAACATCATCTGACATAAATGTAAACATTAAATCTGGCCAAAGCCACACACCAGTTACCGGAGATTACAAAAGGGAAGGGCAGTAGACCATGAGTGAAGCAGGGAGAGGACGCCCCTACTGCCAGCCTGGCACCAGCAAGAGGTTCCCATTCAGCCAAGCAGTGCCCCCCCCGCCCCCCGCCCCGGACAAGCCAAGGAAAATGCAGAGCTTGCTTCAGCATGTTTGCAGCTACTCCGCACAGCACCCCACCAGGGGTTTCCCCCGTCCACCTCCTTTGCTGAGACACTAGTTCCTGACGAACCAGGACTCCCACACCAGGACTCCCATGTGCCTGGTTCTCACCTGAAAAGGGGTCTTGAATTCCTCTCTCCACCGACCAGAGCTCTTCCTCTTCCTCTAACTGAGATACCACATCTGGCTTGGAAAGCTGATGTTCTGCCCAAGGGAAAAGAGACAGTGCTTGGGGGTCTGTGTTCGGGAGAAAGTACTTTGCTGCTGTAGCAATTCTGTCCCTGTGTTCTCCCTGGTAGACACGGCGTCTGGTCTACGGCAGTGTTGCTAACTCCACCCATCCCCTTCGCCAGCTGCTTCCTTCTCTGGATTCTCTTAACTGTAAAGGAGGTAGTGGGACTTGGTTCTGGTCAGTAAAACACTAAGGGAAGTTTGTCACCTGGGGGCTTACGGCATTTTTCTTTGTAAAGTGTGCCAGCTATAGAAAGAGAACTAAGGGCTGCCCTGGCGTTAAGCTTGGAGGGACATAATGCTTGGCATCAGTCAAGCACATGCTAACTAAGAATGAACACTTCACAGTAACCATGCAGAGATGGAAGGGAGCAAGGCCTTTGATGATACACCTGAGCCGTCAGACACTGACACCACGTTCTGGGATCCATCAGCAGCTGGAAACATCCCCGATAGGCCCACATCCCTGATCCTGAACACCTCTGAGGGGTGGACTAGGTAAAGTTTCAAAAGCTGTATGTGAAGTTGCCCTTTCCCTCAGACTCCAGGGCCTTGACCCTTGAACTCAGATCCCTGCAGACTGAGCCAAAGCAGACACACACTTCAGAGGCGCCACGTTCGGGCTGCGAAGCACAGATCTTTATTGACACAGAGGCCTTCCTTACCCACTGAGACCAGGTTCCTGTAGTTCTCCAGCATCACCTCCCTGTACAGGGACTTCTGTTCGAGGTCCAGCTTTCCCCACTCATCTGGGGTAAAACCCAAGGCCACATCTTCAAAGGTCACTGGTTCCTAAAACCCACAGGTGCCTGTTCAGCCAGGGCCTGTCGTCACCCAGGCTGACAGGAGGAGGAGGAGGGTGACTGAGCACATGGAGGCACAATTAACAAGGTGACTCCAGATATCACGAGTTCCTGAATGTGAAACAGCAGACCCAAGCTTGATCCTGTCAGGTCACAGCAAGTAGGACAACCCATGAGGTCGGAAAACATTGTTTATTCTCTGAAAACCTTTCCACTTCTTACTAACCTGAGGATTCCAAGTGATATCAGGTGTATCCTTCCTTTCTCCTACGGAATTCCGTGAGCTAAATCACCACACTTCAGCCTTAGCCTCCATCCACTGGCTATTCTGCTGCTACTTCCTTCACCTATCAGGGATTCATCCCCATGTCTCTTGTCACCCAGTGACTAAGCTTTAATTCCAAAGTACTACTGAACCCTAAGTGAAGCCTGATTCCTGTTTACACCTGCCAATGGCTTTCCCCGTTCCGTTTAAAAGATAAATTGGAATCCCCCGCGATGTGTCCTCTATTCTATTTGCTCCCTTGGAAAGCTAAGCAACTTGCTATCCCTTGTAGGGTCTCTCCTCCTCGTACAGTCCCCCGCCCCTTACCTAGATGCTAGTGTGCCTGCATCACCCCTCCACCCCCGTTCCCAAATACAGCGGTAGACTCTGAAACTTATCAAGAAACCTCTACTCACACGGAACCAATCCGTCGGAAGCCCGGAGGCCATAACTTCCTCTTCCTCAACGAGTCCCGTGGGAGTAGGCAGAGTCCTAAGAAGGTCGAATTTGGGAGGTGGAAGGGGCGTGAGGGTTAGACCAAGGCCCCCGCCCCTTCGGCCCAATCAACAGCAAATGACAGGTCTAACTCCAACCTCGGAAAATGCTCTACAAAGTCGTCTCCACCTGTTCCCGAACAGCCAGAGGGGCAATTTCCCAACCTCCTCACCCAGATGGAGTCGGCCCCTTACCCAGCTCGCAAGCGCCCGGATGGGGTCGGCCCGCCTCGCCCCCCTATGGGCCCCGAGTCCCCGATTCTCACTGCCCTAAAGGCCCCACGGCGGAAGGACGGCAGACGAGGCTGGTTCTGAGCTCCTGCGGTTGATGGGGTAGGGGCCGCAACGGGGCGCTCCCCGCGGAGCAGCCCTGGAACACAGCCCCCGACGGGCGCAGGTTTCGCGCCACACTCACCCTGCGCGCGCGCGCCCTACAATGGCGCCTGTCAGCCCCCGGCGAACTGCGTCAGTGCGCGCATTTGGACTACAACTCCCAGAGCCCCCCGCGGCGCGGCGCACCCCGCGTTGTGGGCGGTGGACCGCTCGGCGGCCACCTCGGGCGGTAGGCGAAGCCCGAGTCGCGGAAAGAGCGCCCTTGGTGATCCCGCTGGACAGGAGGAGGCCCTCGAGGGGCAAGTCGGGCCGCTGGTGAGTCCCAGCACCTGCATGGGCGGCAACGCAGGCTGAGAGGGAGCCTCGCCAAGCCTCGAGGGCTGCAACGCTTGGGACGAATGGGAAATGGAGAAAGGGAAGGTCTGGGAGGGGCAGGGCCGGAAGCGCTGAGGGGCGGGACGAGCTTCTCACACCAAACAGGGAGAGGAGAGGCGGGCCCGAAGTCCCGCGGTGAAGTGGGTCCCCCTAGGCTCAGCAGTCAAAAACTGGCCTGCAGCGCAGAAGCCACCGGAGAAGGCAATGGCACCCCACCCCAGTACTCTTGCCTGGGAGAGCCCATGGACAGAGGAGCCTGGTGGGCTGCAGTCCACGGGGTCGCGAAGTGTCGGACACGACTGAGCGACTTCACTTTCACTTTTCACTTTCATGCATTGAAGGAGATGGCAACCCACTCCAGTGTTCTTGCCTGGAGAATCCCAGGGACGGGAGCATGGTGGGCTGCCGTCTATGGGGTCACACAGAGTCGGACACGACTGACGTGACTTAGCAGTAGCAGCAGCAGCAAAAGACACGGAATACGCGGGTTCGATCCCTCGGTCGGCAAAATCGCCTGGAGCGGGAAATGGCAGCTCACTCCAGTACTCTTGCCTGGAAAATTCCGTGGACAGAGGAGCCTGATGGACTTCAGGCCGTTGAGCACAAAGTCCTGCCAAGTTTGGGGGAAGAGGATACTAAGTGTGTATTCACATCTAAGGGAGAGGAAAAGGGGTCGGGTTGGGACGGTGGGACGTATTCTGAAGGTGGGACTGAAATCCTCCCGAGCTCCTGGGAGGGAAAGAGGTAAGGGCCTGCTGTGAACTGTGTGGGTGCGAAAGTGTTAGGCGCTCGTCGTGTCCAGCTCTTTGCGACCCCATGGGCGGTAGCCCGCCAGGCTCCTCTGTCCATGGGATTTCCCAGGGAAGAATACCGAAGTGGGTTGCCATTCCCTTCTCCAGGAGATCATCCCAACCCAGAGATGGAACCCGGGTAGATTCTTTATGGTTTGAGCCACCAGGGAAATGTGCAGAGGGTGAAGCTAGATGTCCTCCAGGCCCAGGGAGGAGAATGGGGCCTGACTAACTATCCACTCAAGTTGTGAGGAGAAGGGCAGAGCAAGTGGAACCAAGGCAGGAGAGTGGAGGGACGGTTGTCCACAGGTAAATCAGAGCTGGACGGAAGTTAAAGCGGTGAAAGCCGATTTTGTTCAATAAACTTGCAATGGGGGAAGGGGGAGATTCCAGTGTAGAACAGCTCAGTTCTGAATACAACTAGAGTAAGTGGCGATTTATGGCCCAGGAGTAAGGGGAGAGGTACCAGTAGATAGAAAATTCGGAGAAGGAGACATGTGTCTGGGTGATTCTAGCTGGACAAAGCTAATAGGCTGTTTTAAGGAAGGCAGGCCAGGGTGATGATGTATCACCTGGGAGAGAGAGTAGGGGTGAGGAATTTGATCAGATATCAAGAGTAGGGGAGTCTTCATAAACTGACTTAGGATTCTTGCTCAAATGGGATTCTATGAGGAAGTACAGGTATGGGCCTTACTGGGGAGAAGGTTCAGAGTAATCTTGCTAACTGGCTAAGCAGAGAATCAGGGAGTTGGTGTGGTGTGGGCTGAACAGGAAGGCTCCTCTGCCCTGGGTCCTCATCTGTGAGCCAGGTGCCCATGTCTAGGAAATGGAAGAAGTCTTTCCCTGCCCAGGACCTGGTGTGTGCCCCTCTTCCTTGAGCCCAGTCCACTCTCATCTTTCTTTGGAGCCCAGGACAAAATAGTCTCATGTCTTCCTCAGAGTCCAGTATCTGGTGCCCTTCCATCTTCCTGAGGTTCCAGGGCCCAGACTCTGATGTCCTGTCTCCTCCTTGGTGCTTGGGACTCTCCTACTGAGGCCCAGGGCCCAGTGTACCCGCTCTCCACGTCCTAGCAGGTTTCAGTGGCCTTATGCCTCTGTTTGAGTCATCCTGTCCACTGCATGCTATGCTTATTCTAGCAGTTGTACATTTCTGTGGCCACTCGAGAATGTTCACACGTGGCCCGCACATCGTTCATCTTACTTATTGCAGTTAAGACAGTGTGTCTGTTGACCTGTGCATATTGGCATTGAGTCACTAACTATGCATTTCCCTGAATTTTTCTTGGCTCTTAGAGCTAAAACAGCATCCCCATTCATTAAATAATTCAAGCCTCTTTCTCGTATTTTCACTTTAAAAAAAATGGTGTTCTATAGCCATGGGTAGTAGGACAAGGCAATTAGCCATATTTTCTTCTGGTTATGACTAGGGATCCTTGTAGTTTACTGTCAATTTGATGGAGGCTTTAACATCTTAAGGAAATGGGCCTTCTTGGAAGTTCTTTCAGTTCTTTCTGTTTGTATGCTATAGATTAAAAACATTATTTTAGGTTAAAAGGTGATCTTAAGTATATTATTTAAGATTGATTCATGAAACTCACTTTAGTACAACTTTTAATAATAAATTGCATGTTCTTTTTCCCATTTAGCAAATTAATGGTATTTCATTTGCTGTAACTTGATTACATTAAAACATTTCTGGGGGGGGTTTCCTGCTGGTTCAGTGGTTAAGAATCTGCCTGCCAATGCAGGGGATGCAAGTTTGATCCCTGGTCCGGGAAGATCCCAAGTGCCGCAGGGAAACTGAGCCCACGTGCCACACTACTGAAGCCTGCTTGCCTGGCCCCTGTGCTCCACAACGAGAGAAGTCACTGCAGTGAGAAGCCGACTCATTGCAGCGAAGACCCAGCACAGCCGAAGATAATAAGCAAATAAACACATTTTTGGATGAATGTTAACTGTTATGTACGTAAAATGTCAAAAATGTTATGCATCCCACCTAGATGTCCATCAGCAAACAAATGGATAAGAAAGCTGTGGTACATATACACAATGGAATATTACTCAGCTATTAAAAAGAATGCATTTGAATCAGTTCTAATGAGGTGGATGAAACAGGAGCCTATTATACAGAGTGAAGTAAGTCAGAAAGAAAAACACCAATACAGTATATTAATACATACATATGGAATTTAGAAAGATGGTAACGATGACCCTATATGCAAGACAGTGAAAGAGACACAGATGTAAAGAGCAGACTTTTGGACTCTGTGGGAGAAGGTGAGGGTGGGATGATTTGAGCGCATAGCATTGAAACATGTATATTACCATACGTGAAACAGATCTCCAGTCCAGGTTTGATGCATGAGACAGGGTGCTCAGGGCTGGTGCACTGGGATGACCCTGAGGGATGGGATGGGGAGGGAGGTGGGAGCAGGGTTCAGGATGGGGAACACATGTGCTCACATGGCTGATTCATGTCAAGGTATGGCAAAACCCACCACAATATTGTAATTAGCCTCCAATTAAATACATTTTTTAAAAATGTTACGCATCCTGTTTGCATACAGGGCCCTAATCCCTTGTTGAAAACCTTCAGAGCCAGAAGTATTTTGGAATTCATAAGCATTTGATGCTCACATGGCTGATTCATGTCAAGGTATGGCAAAACCCACCACAATATTGTAATTAGCCTCCAATTAAATACATTTTTTAAAAATGTTACGCATCCTGTTTGCATACAGGGCCCTAATCCCTTGTTGAAAACCTTCAGAGCCAGAAGTATTTTGGAATTCATAAGCATTTGAATTTTAGCACTATAGGAAGGTGAACACACCATACCACATGTGCCGTCCCCAGCATGTCTGGGGCAGCATCTGGGTGTATCTGTAGCAAAGTATATAAGGGGTCACACTAAATTGGAGAGAACCTGTAAATAGCTGTGTTGTGCTCAGTGACTTCAGTCGTGTTTGCCGCTTCGTGACCCTACGGACTGTAACCCACCAGGCTCCTTTGTCCACAGGGTTCTCCAGGCAAGAATACTGGAGAGAAGTTGACGGTCCCTCCTCCAGGGGATCGTCCCAACCCAGGGATCAGACCTGTGTCTCCTGCATTGCAGGCAGATTCTTTACCTGCTGAGCCACCTGGGAAGCCCTACACAGCCTTGTTATTTCAGCTAAATTTTGCAGGTGCACAACAGGGGAAGAAAGAATCGCAGCAAGGGCATTGTGGATCATTTGTGAAAATGGCTGGATTAGCAATAATAGTTTCATTCAACTGCAGAGTTTAATTTGCACTTCATCTCTCTTTGTATACTCTATATAGTTTAACAAGCATGTTTATTGAGATACTGAATTGTTGAAATAGTATGCTTTCATATGCTTTTAAAATCAACAGTGCACTACTGGCTGAATAAGAGATATGAAACTATATATTGACCAAATCACTATAGCACTATAGTGGCATTCAGTCCACTCAACAGTGGACCTGTGATTTGGTCTCCACTCATCATTATTGTCTTATTTCATCACACAGAGCATCTCAGAGTGTTTCATGTGAAGGGGAACGTGTGTTTAAAACTGATTTAAAAAAAAGAAGAGGAAGAAAGATGTACACTTTTGTCTTTAAAACATGAGCCTCTAGGACACTTCTCAGAACTCCTCAGAGCTTGAGAACTTCAGTTTGGAGAAGCAGGAATAAATCAATCAGCACATTAACTGTAAATTATTAATGCCATAACTGGTTCCCCAAACAGACTTGGGGGTCGTGACTGCTACACATTTGTTCTATACCTGTTCTCCCCAAGGTAAAGGGTGAGTTCAAAATCAAGATAATCCAGACTGGGTGTAGCACATGGAGGAAAGGTAAAGAATCTGAGCTCTGAGCAGAGACAGACCACATGCAGCTTCCAGAAGTGACCTGTTTCAAAGAGGAGTGTGGGAAGTCCACATAAACTGGACAAACCAGTAAGTTGGGTTTGGAATAGGGTGTGTTTGGCCATTAGTTCAGCCCAGTTCAGTCGCTCAGTCGTGTCCAACTCTTTGCGACCCCATGAATCGCAGCACGCCAGGCCTCCCTGTCCATCACCATCTCCCAGAGTTCACTCAGACGCACGTCCATCGAGTCCGGGATGCCATCCAGCCATCTCATCCTCGGTCGTCCCCTTCTCCTCCTGCCCCTAATCCCTCCCAGCGTCAGAGTCTTTTCAAAGGAGTCAACTCTTCTCATGAGGTGGCCAAAGTATTGGAGTTTCAGCTTTAGCATCATTCCTTCCAAAGAAATCCAAGGGCTGATCTTCAGAATGAACTGGTTGGGTCTCCTTGCAGTCCAAGGGACTCTCAAGAGTCTTCTCCAACACCACAATTCAAAAGCATCAATTCTTCGGTGCTCAGCCTTCTTCACAGTCCAACTCTCAAATCCATACATGACTACAGGAAAAACCATAGCCTTGACTAGACGGACCTTAGTCGGCAAAGTAATGTCTCTCTGTTTTTGAATATACTATCTAGGTTGGTCATAAATTTTCTTCCAAGGCATAAGTGTCTTTTAATTTCATGGCTGCAGTCACCATCTGCAGTGATTCTGGAGCCCCCCAAAATAAAGTCTGACACTGTTTCCACTGTTTCCCCATCTATTTCCCATGAAGCAGTGGGACCGGATACCATGATCTTCGTTTTCTGAATGTTGAGCTTTAAGCCAACTTTTTCGCTCTCCTGTTTTACTTTCATCAAGAGGCTTTTTAGCTCCTCTTCACTTTCTGCCATAAGGGTGGTGTCATCTGCATATCTGAGGTTATTGATATTTCTCCCTGCAATCTTGATTCCAGCTTGTGTTTCTTCCACTCCAGCGTTTCNGGTGTTGACCATCTGGTGATGTCCATGTGTAGAGTCTTCTCTTGTGTTGTTGGAAGAGGGTGTTTGCTATGACCAGTGCATTTTCTTGGCAAAACTCTATTAGTCTTTGCCCTGCTTCATTCTGCATTCCAAGGCCAAATTTACCTGTTACTCCAGGTGTTTCTTGACTTCCTACTTTAGCAGTCCAGTCCCCTATAATGAAAAGGACATCTTTTTGGGGTGTTAGTTCTAAAAGGTCTTGTAGGTCTTCATAAAACTGTTCAACTTCAGCTTCTTCAGCATTGCTGGTTGGGGCATAGACTTGGATAACTGTGATATTGAATGGTTTGCCTTGGAGATGAACAGAGATCATTCTGTCGTTTTTGAGATCGCATCCAATTACTGTATTTCAGACTCTTTTGTTGACCATGATGGCTACTCCATTTCTTCTGAGTGATTCCTGCCCGCAGTAGTAGATATAATGGTCATCTGAGTTAAATTTACCCATTCCAGTCCATTTGAGTTCGCTGATTCCTAGAATGTCAACGTTCACCCTTGCCATCTCTTCCTTGACCACTTCCAATTTGCCTTGATTCATGGACCTGACATTCCAGGTTCCTATGCAATATTGCTCTTTACAGCATCGGATCTTGCTTCTATCACCAGTCACATCCACAACTGGGTATTGTTTTTGCTTTGGCTCCATCCCTTCATTCTTTCTGGAGTTATTTCTCCACTGATCTCCAGTAACATATTGAGCACCTAATGGCCTGGGGAGTTCCTCTTTTGCTTTCCTATCATTTTGCCTTTTCATACTGTTCATGGGGTTCTCGAGGCAAGAATACTGAAGTGGCTTGCCATTCCCTTCTCCAGTGGACCACATTCTGTCAGACCTCTCCACCATGACCCGCCTGTCTTGGGTTACCCCGTGGGCATGGCTTGGTTTCATTGAGTTAGACAAGGCTGCGGTCCTAGTGTGATTAGATTGGCCGGTTTTCTGTGAGTATGGTTTCAGTGTGTCTGCCCTCTGATGCCCTCTTGCAACACTTACCATCTTACTTGGGTTTCTCTTACCTTGGGCGTGGGGTGTCTCTTCACGGCTGCTCCAGCAAAGCGTAGCCGCTGCTCCTTACCTTGGACGAGGGGTGCCTCCTCCTGGCCGCCGTTCCTGGCCTTCAGCGTGGGATGGCTCCTCTCGGCCTGTCTGCGCCTGCGTTGAGGGAAGGAATCTGAAAAAATAACCGAATCATTTTGGTTTTCACCTGAAACTAAGGGCGTCCCACATGGAGCCAGCGGCACAGAACCCGCCGACCAATGCAGGAGACCCGGAAGCCTAGCCAGCGGGCGCTCTTCATGCCCCTTTGCGTGTCTCCGTCAGAAGCTTTCTGTCCTTCATGGTAATAAAACTTCTGCCATGTGAAGTTCTGACTGTCTGAAGCCTGGTCTCTGGTCCCCGAAGCTAAATCTTTATCTTCGGATATCACGAATCCAACATCGTTCACCGTAAACTATCATCTTGATCGCTGAGTCAGATGCCCTGGAGGAGGGCATGGCGACCCACTCCAGTATTCTTACCCAGAGAATCCCATGGACAGAGGAGCCTGGCAGGCTACAGTCTATGGGGTCGCAAAGAGTCGAACACAAATGAAGTGACTCAGCAGGCACTAAGGCAATATTGTAAATAAGTTGTATTTCAATTAAAAAAAAAACACCTACAATCACCAATATGAAGGCAAAAAAGTATAAATATTGAGCGAGATTCTTTGAGAATTGTGTCCTTAACCTTGACTTTAGCTGTGTAGTGACTGAGCCTGGTCTCCTAGGCCTCCCAGACATGTCCTGCCTGGGCTTACTGTGAGGGTCACCCCCCGACATTCATGCTGGAAGTATGGCAATTTATTATTTTCTGTATATACACGAATGATTTCTTTTGGGATTCTTTTATACACATACACAAAACTAGGATCTTTTCAAAGCATACTTTCTGCTTGTTATATTATTTTTGTATGGTGATTTTTCCACAACCCATACATTCATTCGCAGTCCTAATCCATCAAAACATCCTTAACTGTCACATCAAATCCAAAAATGTGTAGCTTTTGTTTAGATTTCTAAGTAAATAACTGTACTGTTAATTGATACTGAGTTGCCCTTATCTGAATTTGAACATATTGTTCTTAAAAACAACAAACGAGGGATGGCATAGAATTATTTCGGCAATCTATGCAGTACACCCTGGTGGCTCAGATGGTAAAGCGTCTGTCTACAATGCAGGAGACCAGGGTTCGATCCCTGGGTTGGGAAGATCCCCTGGAGAAGGAAATGGCAATCCACTCCAGGACTATTGCCTGGAAAATTCCATGGACAGAAGAGCCTAGTAGACTACAGTCCATGGGGTCGCAAAGAGTCGGACACGACTGAGCAACTTCACTTCACATGCAGTACACAAAAATAGGGCTGCACAATAATGATGTCCTCGGATGAAAGCTGTAGGCGAAAATAAATGTCGGCGAACCTACACTGCTCGCCATAAATAAGTGAATTAGTAGATGCGGAGGAAGGACTTCTCTGCCCCAATGCACTGCTCTGAAGCCCCGGGCTAGAGGCGAAGGCTGGGCGCAGGGCGGGCAGAGGGAGCCCGGAACCCTGGGGCCGACCCCAGCCCAGGGAGCGGGGACCAGACCCCGGCGCGGGTAGGAAGCGAAAGGCGCGGTTCTCGCGGTCGCGCGGAGCCCCGGGCCGCGCACTTCCGGTCCCGCCGCGCGCACGCGCACTCGCGCGAACATGGCCGCCGCCGTGGTCGGCGTCGCCGACCTGCCGAGGGTGAGTTCGCCGCGCTGCTCGCTCTTTAGCGCCGCGGCTTCCCCTCGAGGCGGGGGGGTCTGCGGCGCGGGCGGTGTCCGCTGGGCTCGAGTGGCTCAGGAGCCACGCGTCGGCCGGCGGCAGTGAGGACGCCCGCGTGGGTGTAGACGCCGCTCTACCGGGGAGAGGACGCCCCCTCCTTCTGCAAGAGAGGACGCCCCCCGGCGGGCGGGACGCTGCCCCGCGAGTCTGGAAGCGCCTCTGCGCGCTGGACGCCCCTCTGCTGGTGAGGACGCCCCAGCCGTGTCCGTCGCTCGGCCCGGCGGCTCCGCGCTCGTGAGGAGCCGGCCGGCCCTGCGGCCTGGAGGTGTCCGAGCCCGGCTGCTGGGCGACCCCCAGGCCTGCCGCCCTTCTCCTGCCGGGTGTCGGCGAGCCGGTGTGGGCATCGGTAGGTGTCGGGCCGAGGTGGCCCCGTTGCGCCCACGGACTGTGCGGTTTCCCACCGCCCGGCGCACCAGCGGGTGTCAGATCACCTGTGTTTCACCACCCAAGAGCTGCAAAATCAGGTCTTGCCGGGGTTCTCAGTGAAAACCGCGTTTTCCCACCGGTTAGTGGCCTTTTCACTTTCCTCTCCCTTGACTTTTTTTTTTTTTTGTAATATTTGTTTATTTGGCTGCTCTGGGCCTTAGTGTGGCATGTGGAATCCAGTTCCGGGACCAGGGCTGACACCTGAGCCCCTGCTGTGGGAGAGTGAAGTCTCAGCCACTGGACCACCAGGGAAGTCCTCTTTCTTGGTTTAGAGGTTCCTTCCCTTAGCTCTTCTTCACCCAGCAGATTAGGGTAAGTTTTTCTACGTAGAGTGAAGTTACTGTACGTCCTTATACTAATGCGTCAGCATCTGCTCTGCCTGCTGTGTGCCCTGTATTTGTTCCCTTTGTCCACCCTTCTAGCCATCCACTCATCTTTCGGTCTTGTTGCCCAGTTGCTAAGTCCTGTCTGACTCTTTGTGACCCCATGGACTACAGGGCACCAGGCTTCCCTGTCCTTCAGTGTCTCCCAGAGTTTGCTCAAAAATCTTTTGGGGACACATACAAAATAAATGACAGATTATTATTATTACTTAACCCCTCAAAACACCTCACTGTGCTTAACATCAATTAGAGTCAGTATTGCTCTTTACATTTTTGAGGGAAAACTGACGTACAGTGAAATGCACCACTGGATGAGTTGTTACAAATGTAATTCAGACTTTTATCCAAATTACCATTACCCCGAAAGATCCTTTCAGTTCAGTTCAGTCAGTCGTGTCTGACTCTTTGCCGCCCCATGGACTGCAGCACACCAGGCTGTCAGCACCAGCTCCAGGAGCTTGCTCAAACTCGTGTCCATCGAGTCAGTAATGCCATCCAGCCACCTCAGCCTCTGTTGTCCCCTTCTCCTCCTGCCCTCTATCTTTCCCAGCATAAGGGCCTTTTCCAGTGAGTCATTTCTTTGCATCAGGTGGCTAAAGTATTGGAACTTCAGCTTCAGTGTCAGTCCTTCCAATGGATACTCCGTACTGATCTCCTTCAGAATGGACTGGTTGGATCTCCTTGCAGTCCAAGGGACTCTCAAGAGTCTTCTCCAACACCATAGTTCAAAAGCATCAGTTCTTCAGTGCTCAGCTTTCTTTATAGTCCAGCTCTCATATCCATACACGACCACAGGAAAAACCATAGCTTTGACTATATGGACCTTTGTCGGCAAAGTAATGTCTCTGCTTTTTAATATGCTGTCTAGGTTGGTCATACCTTTTCTTTCAAGGAGTAAGCGTCTTTTAATTTCATGGCTGCATTCACTGTCCAGAGTGATTTTGGAGCCCAAGAAAATGAAGTCTGTCACTGTTGCCATTGTTTCCCCATCTGTTTTCCCTGAAGTGATGGGACCAGATGCCGTGATCTTAGTATTTTGAATGTTGAGTTTTAAGTCAGCTTTTTTACTCTCCTCTTTCACTTTCATCAAGAGGGTCTTTAGTTCTTCATTTTCTGCCGTAAGGGTGGTGTTGTTTGCATATCTGAGGTTATTGATATTTCTCCTGGCAATCTTGATTCCATCTTGTGCTTCATCCAGCCCGACATTTCACATGATGTACTCTGCATATAAGTTAAATAAACAGGGTGACATTATACAGCCTTGACATACTCCTTTATCTTTTGTCAATAAAAAAAAAGTTTAAGGACTTGAGCTTGTAAAAATATGTTTGAAAACCAAGCTTGTTTAGTTTTCCCCACCCATAGCCAGTAACTTTCATCCCTGCTATTCTTTGTTTCTCTTCCTCCTACCCAACTTTTTATTTTGAAAAGTATTACACTTACAGAAGTGTTGCAGGAATAGTTCAATGAACACTTGTAAAACCTTCCAGATTATTGCAACCCCATGGACTATAGAGGCCTCTGTCCATGGCGATTCTCCAGGCAGGAATATTGGAGTGGGTTGCCATGCCCTCCTCCAGGGGATCTTCCCAGCCTAGAGATGGAACCCACGTCTCCCTCATTGCAGGTGGCTTCTTTACTGTCTGAGCCACCAGGGAAGCCCCAAACACATAAAGACACACTCTTTTTTGTATTTTACAGACAACGCAAGAAGATAAAAGGTCTGTTACAGGATGAGACTTACTTTGTGAGAGCAGGGCAGGCTTCCTAAGTGATTGAAAAAAATCAAGAGAGACCACGAAAAGGCTTGCTAGGCTTTATTTATTTAGTGAGAAGCTTGTGGGATCAGTTAGGGATTGAACTCCAGGTCCTCAGCATTGAAAGTACAGAGTCCTACTCACCGGACCATCACTGAAGTCTTTCTCTGGGCTTTTATAGTGATTAGAGAATGGAACTGGGATGACGGTGGCCTTGCATTGATTGGGGCTTGGATGGTTTGAACTTCGTGCCAACTGCAAGGAGAAAGCACTGTGGCTCTCTCTCTTTTCTTTTTCAGGCTTTCTTGTTCGTTTGCCTAGTTTGCAGAAGGAGAAGGGGCAGTAGGTGGTGATGAGGATGGGAGGTGAAAGCTGCCAGCAGTTAGTCATCAAAGATGAAGTCAGACTGTTGATCACAATTGGTAATCAGATGGGTCACTTTATTAGGACAGGGCTAACATTAGTGGCAAACAGTTTATTTTTGTTAAAGAATGTATCACTTGAACAAGTAAACATTATCATGTTTGGTCCACAGAGATGTCAAGAACCATGCAGATGGCATCAGACAGCTGAAGTCTAGCAACCTCTGATGTCAAACATCCAGTCGTCAGGGTTAAATGAATTCCTCTGCAGGGTCATAGAGACTGGGGGAAACGCCCTTCAGAGGTGAGTACTTGGGAATGGAATTCTCCATCAGCTTTATTTATTTATTTTTTACTTTACACTATTGTATGGAATTCTCCATAAGCTTTAAATCTCAAGGTACCAGAAACATGCCAAGTGGAGTCTGGACCAGTAATTCTGACTCCCAGCGCTTTCAATACCTGCCTTTTTTTTTTTTCTTTAATAATTGTATTAAAGTGTAGTTCACATACCATATAATACACCCTCTTAAGATACACAATTCAGTGCTTTTTAGTAAATTCACTAAGTTGTGCCTCCATTACCAATATCAGTTTTAGAATATTTTCATTATCTTCTGAAAGGAAATGGGCGCATTAGCATCAGCTCTCACTTCCCGTTTGCTCCATTCCTCTCAGGCCTAGGCAGTTACTGCCCTGCTTTCCACCTCTGAACTTGCCTGGTCTAGACGCCTCACACTGAAGGCCATACAATGTGTAACCCGTTGTTTTGGCTTCTTTCCCTTGACAGTGTTTTCTGGGTTCATCCACGTGGTAACGTGTTAGTACTTGGTTCGTGTTTATAGATGAGTAATACTCCATTGTATGAACACATTAAATTTTTCAAACGTCCACCAGACGATAGCCATCTGAGTTCCTTTCATTGAATAATGCTTATTCACATACAAGTTGTGTGTGGGTTTTTTGTGGCTTCATTTCTCGTAGATAACTTAGGAGTGGAACTAACTGCAGCCATCCTCGGGGGTGTGAAATGGTATCTTGATGTGGTCCTGATTTATGATCCCCTGATGGTGAGTGGAAGGGATTGGGGGCAGGAGGAGAAGGGGACGACAGGATGAGATGGCTGGATGACATCACCGACTCGACGGACAAGAGTTTGGGTGGACTCCGGGAGTTGGTGATGGACAGGGAGGCCTGGCGTGCTGCGGTTCATGGGGTTGCAAAGGGTTGGACATGACTGAGCGACTGAACTGAACTGATGGTTAATGATATTAAGCTTCCCTTCATTGTGCTTATTGGCTTGTNTTTGGGTGGACTCCGGGAGTTGGTGATGGACAGGGAGGCCTGGCGTGCTGCGGTTCATGGGGTTGCAAAGGGTTGGACATGACTGAGCGACTGAACTGAACTGATGGTTAATGATATTAAGCTTCCCTTCATTGTGCTTATTGGCTTGTATGTCTTCTTGGTAACACTGTCTATTTGGATCCTTTGCCCATTTATGAAATGGGTTATTGATCTTTTTATTATTGAATTGTAAGTATAGTTTATTTATTCTGGATACCAGTGCCTTATCAGGTATGTGATTTTCAAATGTTTTATCCAGCTCATGGATTGTGTTTTTAATTTTATTAGTAACATTCTTTGAAGCACAAACAGTTTTAATTTTGATTAGTCCATTTTATCTCCTGTGTTACTTGTGCTTTTGGTGTTATATTTAGGTTTCTGAAGATTTATGCCTGTTTTTCTTTTAAGAGTTTTATTGTTTTAGCTTGTATATTTATGCTTATGATGCATTTTGACTTAATTTTTCACTCTTTAAGATCGATAGTTGCAATGTGCCTTTTACCATCCTGAAAAGAATTCTATGGATAATATTAAATATCCATATAATTTTAAAAAGTAAATGTAAAGAATCAATACAAGGCATTTGTATTAAAAATGTATTTCTGTATTTAAATGCTTGGCGCAGGCACCTAAAGACATAGGAAGAAGTCTGGGGCTGGAGCTCGTAGGTTTGGATTAAGAGAAATGGGACAGTCAGAACTCGTTGTCCCCAGTGAAACTGAATGAGGGGAGGTGGGACCGGGTCCTGCTGGAACATGAGTGTTGTGGCTGGATCCAGACCAGGTGTGTTAAATAGGAGTGGAAGAACGTACCTTGGTGGAAGCAGGTTCTAAGCACTTAAGTCAGTTAAGGCAACCCAGGCTGTCTGGATGATCTGGGGTGACAGCTGTGGGATCCATCACCCCCTCCGCTGTAACCTGCAGCAACATCAGGATGATTTGTTGCAGAAAACAGCTCTCCAGACAGAGCTGAAGTCTCAGCA
This sequence comes from Oreotragus oreotragus, assembly GCA_006410675.1. Lineage (NCBI taxonomy): Eukaryota > Metazoa > Chordata > Mammalia > Artiodactyla > Bovidae > Oreotragus > Oreotragus oreotragus. The sequence continues at coordinate 67,010 of SJYX01013548.1, read as the reverse complement.
TGCGCTAGGGCACCGTTCAGTGTAAAAACCTTACAGACACCCTCTTTGGTGGCCGTGGGAAAGAGAAGGCTGGGGCTCCAGAGGAGTGGTTGTGAATATCTGAGGTCAGGTCAGAGGAAAAGTGTGTGTGTGTGGAGGAGACAGAGGACTCCCCAGATTTGTGACATGAGCATGAGGATGAAGTTTTTACCACATAATTTTTGTATCATTGCACTGCCAAAAATAGCAATACACAGACACGTATGAGGGTAATAATAGATTTTAAAAACAACCTTAATTAATGAAATTCAGTTCAGTTCCTTCATTAATTACCCTGATTTAATACTGTTGCCCTGAAGTCTGTCTTAATGTCCTCCTATATACTTGAGATAATTTATTCTGTTTGCGGTAACCACCAGGGCACCCTCCACCACCTCAGGGACTGAACCCAGGCCCATGGCAGTTAAGCACTGAGGCCTAAGCCCTGGAGGGCCAGGGAACTCCCAGTTGTTGTCTGTTCTCTTTCATACTGGCCACACTAGTAGGTGGGAAGTGCCATCTCACTGTGGTTTTGATGAGCGTTTCCCTAATGGCCAGCGGTGTTGAGCATCTTTTCATGTGCTTCCTGGCCGTGTGTTGGTCGTCTTTGGAGAAATACCTATTCAGACCCTTTGCCTATTTTAAAAATTTGGGTTGTCCTCTTATTACTGGGCTGTCAGGATTCTTTTAATGCCTTCTACAAGTCCCTTATCAGATTCATGCATTGTAAATATTTCCTCTGATTTGGTAGCTTGTCTTTTTCTTGCTTAGTGATATGTATATCTTACTTCAATAAAGGAAGTGTTTATTATAGATAAAATGGACATTGCTTTTGCTCCTCAAGGCCTCTTGCCTTCCACACTTCCACATAGTCATGATCACAGCTTTGGTAGGCATGTTGCCAGGGCATTTTAACATTTTTATTTCGAGAATATTTTGTGTGTCAAAATTTTCACTAAGCGGTATCGTCTTATATATAATGACATATATCTGACTTACCTCATTTCTTTTAAGTGCACACACTCATCCTCCCCTTAAACACATGTAGGGAGGTGCTCTCCATCTTTTGTTTCCACAGGACAGCTGTAGGACACCCAGGCTCCAGTCTAATCAGAAGGCCAGTTTGGAAACATGCAGCCTTAAAATACTTTATCAGTTTACTGACATAAGGTAAAGGAGTCTACTGCTCTAATCTGAGAGCATTTTGATCATGAGTCTGGGTGAGATTTGTTCAGATTACTTTATGAATTTATTGGGATGGGGTGTAGGGAGTGTCTTCTATGTTGATCTGAAAATGTGGGGAATCATAAAGTTTATTTATTCTGGATACCAGTGCCTTATCAGGTATGTGATTTTCAAATGTTTTATCCAGCTCATGGATTGTGTTTTTAATTTTATTAGTAACATTCTTTGAAGCACAAACAGTTTTAATTTTGATTAGTCCATTTTATCTCCTGTGTTACTTGTGCTTTTGGTGTTATATTTAGGTTTCTGAAGATTTATGCCTGTTTTTCTTTTAAGAGTTTTATTGTTTTAGCTTGTATATTTATGCTTATGATGCATTTTGACTTAATTTTTCACTCTTTAAGATCGATAGTTGCAATGTGCCTTTTACCATCCTGAAAAGAATTCTATGGATAATATTAAATATCCATATAATTTTAAAAAGTAAATGTAAAGAATCAATACAAGGCATTTGTATTAAAAATGTATTTCTGTATTTAAATGCTTGGCGCAGGCACCTAAAGACATAGGAAGAAGTCTGGGGCTGGAGCTCGTAGGTTTGGATTAAGAGAAATGGGACAGTCAGAACTCGTTGTCCCCAGTGAAACTGAATGAGGGGAGGTGGGACCGGGTCCTGCTGGAACATGAGTGTTGTGGCTGGATCCAGACCAGGTGTGTTAAATAGGAGTGGAAGAACGTACCTTGGTGGAAGCAGGTTCTAAGCACTTAAGTCAGTTAAGGCAACCCAGGCTGTCTGGATGATCTGGGGTGACAGCTGTGGGATCCATCACCCCCTCCGCTGTAACCTGCAGCAACATCAGGATGATTTGTTGCAGAAAACAGCTCTCCAGACAGAGCTGAAGTCTCAGCATGCGCTAGGGCACCGTTCAGTGTAAAAACCTTACAGACACCCTCTTTGGTGGCCGTGGGAAAGAGAAGGCTGGGGCTCCAGAGGAGTGGTTGTGAATATCTGAGGTCAGGTCAGAGGAAAAGTGTGTGTGTGTGGAGGAGACAGAGGACTCCCCAGATTTGTGACATGAGCATGAGGATGAAGTTTTTACCACATAATTTTTGTATCATTGCACTGCCAAAAATAGCAATACACAGACACGTATGAGGGTAATAATAGATTTTAAAAACAACCTTAATTAATGAAATTCAGTTCAGTTCCTTCATTAATTACCCTGATTTAATACTGTTGCCCTGAAGTCTGTCTTAATGTCCTCCTATATACTTGAGATAATTTATTCTGTTTGCGGTAACCACCAGGGCACCCTCCACCACCTCAGGGACTGAACCCAGGCCCATGGCAGTTAAGCACTGAGGCCTAAGCCCTGGAGGGCCAGGGAACTCCCAGTTGTTGTCTGTTCTCTTTCATACTGGCCACACTAGTAGGTGGGAAGTGCCATCTCACTGTGGTTTTGATGAGCGTTTCCCTAATGGCCAGCGGTGTTGAGCATCTTTTCATGTGCTTCCTGGCCGTGTGTTGGTCGTCTTTGGAGAAATACCTATTCAGACCCTTTGCCTATTTTAAAAATTTGGGTTGTCCTCTTATTACTGGGCTGTCAGGATTCTTTTAATGCCTTCTACAAGTCCCTTATCAGATTCATGCATTGTAAATATTTCCTCTGATTTGGTAGCTTGTCTTTTTCTTGCTTAGTGATATGTATATCTTACTTCAATAAAGGAAGTGTTTATTATAGATAAAATGGACATTGCTTTTGCTCCTCAAGGCCTCTTGCCTTCCACACTTCCACATAGTCATGATCACAGCTTTGGTAGGCATGTTGCCAGGGCATTTTAACATTTTTATTTCGAGAATATTTTGTGTGTCAAAATTTTCACTAAGCGGTATCGTCTTATATATAATGACATATATCTGACTTACCTCATTTCTTTTAAGTGCACACACTCATCCTCCCCTTAAACACATGTAGGGAGGTGCTCTCCATCTTTTGTTTCCACAGGACAGCTGTAGGACACCCAGGCTCCAGTCTAATCAGAAGGCCAATTTGGAAACATGCAGCCTTAAAATACTTTATCAGTTTACTGACATAAGGTAAAGGAGTCTACTGCTCTAATCTGAGAGCATTTTGATCATGAGTCTGGGTGAGATTTGTTCAGATTACTTTATGAATTTATTGGGATGGGGTGTAGGGAGTGTCTTCTATGTTGATCTGAAAATGTGGGGAATCATATCAGTTCATTTCAGTCGCTCAGTCGTGTCCAACTCTTTGCGACCCCATGAACCACAGCACGCCAGGCCTCCCTGTCCATCACCAGCTCCCGGAGTTTACCCCAATTCATGTCCATTGAGTCAGTGATGCCATCTAACCATCTCATCCTCTGTTGCCCCCTTCTCCTCCTGCCTTCAATCTTTCCCAACATCAGGGTCTTTTCAAATTAATCAGCTCTTTGCATCAGGTGGCCAAAATATTGGAGTTTCAGCTTCAACATCAGTCCCTCCAATGAACACCCAGGAGTGATCTCCTTTAGAATGGACTGGTTGGATCTCCTTGTAGTCCAAGGGACTCTCAAGAGTCTTCTCTAGCACCACAGTTCAAAAGCATCAATTCTTTGGCATTCAGCTTTCTTTATAGTCCAACTCTCACATCCATACAGGACTACCGGAAAAATCATAGTCTTGACTAGATGGGCCTTTGTTGACAAAGTAATGTCTCTTGCTTTTTAATATGCTGTCTAGGTTGATCATTATTTTCCTTCCAAGGAGTAAGCGTCTTTTAATTTCATGGCTGCAGTCACCATCTGCAGTGATTTGGGAGCCCCCCAAAATAAAGTCAGCCACTGTTTCCCTATCTAACTGCCATGAAGTGATGGGACCGGATGCCATATTCTTCATTTTCTGAATGTTGAGCTTTAAGCCAACTTTTCACTTTCCTCTTGGGTGTAGGGGGTGTCTTCTATGTTGATCTGAAAATGTGGGGAATCGTATCAGTAGATATTCTAATGTTTCATAGTCCTTGCTTTCTTGGGATAAATCCAGCATTGCCATTTTGATAACTTTTTTCTCTGTCTTACTTAAATCCCCCTTGATGCTATCACCTTATGTGCCTTCTTTTTTTTTCATGACTCTATTCTTGTCAGAAATGGCCTCGTTAGTTGTTCATGTAACAGACTCGCGTTTCTCCGTCTTCTCGGATGCTTCCTTGCTTTCGGCTTCTGTAGCTTTGCTTTTACCTTGATTATCGCCTTCCTACCACCTCCTGTTGGTTTTCTGTGTAGCTTCTTAAATTTGAACAATGATCTCGCTGACTTTCAGCCTGCTCTTTAAAATACAAGCATTAGGGCATTCTTGGAGATCTGGTGGTTAGGACTTGGCGCTTTCATTGCTGAGGGTACAGGTGCAGTCCCTGGTTGGGGAACTGAGATCCTGCAAGCAGTGCAGCTCGGCCACAAACAAACCAACCAACCCCCCCACCTCAGCCCTCTCCCCAGATGCCCAAGCATTAGAGACCAGCATTTGCTGCCGAGGAGCTTCAGCTGCATCTTCCTTCACCACGTGTTCTGAGCTGGTCGTCTCATCTGCTCTGTACTCTAAGTCCGTGCCTGCTAATTTTCATCAGATTCCTGTTTGATCTGTGGATTACTGAGAAGCAAGTTTCCACTCTTCCAAATGAAGAGGGTTTTTAGAAACTTGATCGTTTTGTTGTGTATTTGGTGTTCATTCTGTTACTGTACTTTTGTTCCCCGTAACTTCAAGCTTTCTGTTTGTACTGGGCTATGGCCGATGAGCAGCGCTGTGGTATAATAGCTCCAGGTGAGCAGCGAAGGGCCTCAGCTGTGCGTGCACGTGTCCCGTCTACCCCGAGCCCTGCTCCCGCCCAGGCCGCCACAGCTCCCGTCACTGGCTTTTAACGTGACTACACCTGTGGTCAGAAGACTGTGGGCTGGCCTGCGTTGGACCTCCCTTGGGCCTGGCTCATGTCCACTGTGGCGTGCCCCACTTGTGGGAAGCCTTTGGCTCTGATTGTTGGCAGCGGCCCTTCATGCAGCTGTGTGGCCAGGCTGACCAATTGCACTCTCATGCGTGTCTGTATTCAGTCTCCCTGTATTTCCATTTCTGAAGGAGGCCTGTTAAACCCACCCAGTATGGTTGCATTTGCTGGCCTTGCTGCGACTGTCACAGAGCCCTCTTGGCGCCTTTGAGGTTCGTGTTGGTTGGCAGAGAGCCCAGTCTCTGTTTGGAGGGCCTGTGTCCGTCTGCTCGAACTGGTTTCGTCTTCTGTGTCGTTTTTCTGTTTCACACACATTTTTTTAACACCGTCGAATGCAGCGTCCAGGTCATTTACGCTTACTGTTATTGGCGATGTCCTACGTTACACTTTCTGTCCAATGTGTCCTTTCTGAACTTTTCCCCCACCTCCTTCTGGACCAGTCTGGGTTTCTGTCTGTCTTCATTTTCCCTCCTCTAATAGGGTTTCCCACTGCAACACTACTGACCTTGGGTCTGGTCACTCTCTTGTGAAGGGCTGTCTTGTGTTTCCAAGGGTGTTCAGCAGCATCCCTAGTTTCCAGTAGCATCTGCTCCCCAGCCGTGTCAACCAGAGCTGTCCCCAGATGGCGCCTGCTGCCTTTTGGGGGTTGAGAACCACTGCTCTGTGGACTTGGAAGTTTTACAGGGAGGTTGATGACAGATTTCGGAATGTCAGAACTTTCAGGAAGGTAGGCCCGTGCTGTGTCCAGTCCATAAAGGCAGAGCTCTGACCACAAAGGTGGGTTGAGGACCGCCTGTTCAGGGCTAACGTAAGACCATTGTTGGGTGTCGCTCTGGAATATGTGCTGACCGCGGGTGGGGAAGGGTCACGGGGACAAGCACAGAGTGGCTGAGGCGGTGCTCCCGTGTGAGCGGTGACACGGCCCCTGGCCTCCCGTGTCTCAGGCTAGTCCTCTTAGTGATCATCACCCCCAGCACCATCCTCCTGTCTGGTCTCTGGGAAGAGGGAAATGCCACACGGCTCTTCTTGAACTTGCTCTTGGCTCCATCCTTGACCTTCACTGTTTCTCCGCCTTGTTCGTATATGAATTTCAAAAAGAAAACAAGTGAAAAGACACACACACATCTGGCCTGTCACCGTTTTTCACTCCTCTTCTAGACCCAGCTTCCTGCACTTAAGTCTGTCTTTTTCACTCTTTACTTTCCAGCCTGGGACACAGGACTGAAAATGACAGCTCGGAATGTGCCTGAGGAAGGACTGTCCTGTGACGTGGAGATGGAGGCATTCGTGAGAGAGCCTCCTCGTCTCTCCACTCCACGGCCCAGCTGGGACTCTGAGAACCCAGCGGGACGTTCGAGGCGATCAGCCTTAGCCCAGGAGGAGCCAGGGGCCCGGGAGGCAGCTCCTGAACATTCTGGGTTTGGGAAGCATTTAAGCGTGAGCACAGATCTTCCACAACGTCAGAGAGTTCCTGCAACCAATGGTTTCCGTGCACGTGGCTCAGATGTTAAAAGTCTGGATTGTGACCCAGCTTCACATGCTGGTCAGAAAAGCTATGCAGCTGAGAGAGCGGGTGACCGGGACTCCTGTGGGACAGCCTTCAGCCTTTCCGTGGAGGTGACTCAGTTTGGAGGAACTCAGACCCACGAGAAGCCCTATAGATGCCCTGACAGTGTGAAGTCTCTCAACCACATTACCCCTCTTGGCCGACAGAAAATCACGACACGAGGGAAGAAACCGTACGCAGGTGGGGACTTTGGGGGCCTTTTCACCCTGAGTCCCTCTCCTAGTGAGAGCAGGCGGAGCAGTCCTGGAGAGAGGCTGTATGAATGTGCCGAATGCGGCAGGTGCTTCAGGCGGAACTCTTCTCTCGTCTTGCATCACCGAACGCACACTGGGGAGAAGCCTTACGCCTGCACTGAGTGTGGAAAGTCCTTCAGCAAGAACTACAACCTGATTGTGCACCGAAGAATCCATACAGGCGAGAAACCCTACCAGTGCAGTAAGTGCGGGAAGGCCTTCAGTGACGGGTCAGCGCTGACCCAGCACCAGAGAGTGCACACCGGGGAGAAGCCTTACGAGTGTCCAGAGTGTGGGAAAACCTTCAACCGAAATTCGTCCCTGGTCCTCCATCAGAGGACTCACACGGGGGAGAAGCCCTACCGGTGTAACGAGTGCGGGAAGCCTTTCACAGACATCTCCCACCTCACCGTGCATCTCCGGATCCACACGGGCGAGAAGCCCTATGAATGCAGCAGGTGTGGAAAGGCCTTCCGAGATGGCTCGTACCTCACCCAGCACCAGCGGACCCACACTGGCGAGAGGCCCTTCGAGTGCCCGGAGTGCGGGAAGTCCTTCAGCCGCAGCGCCCACCTCATAGTGCATCAGAAGATTCACTCCGGGGAGAGGCCCTTCGAGTGCAAGGAGTGCGGGAGGACTTTCACCGAGAGCGCGTACCTCGTCCGGCACCAGAGGACCCACACTGGCGAGAAGCCCTACGGCTGCGACCAGTGCCAGAAGCTCTTCAGGAACGTCGCCGGCCTCATCCGGCACCAGCGGACCCACACTGGCGAGAAGCCCTACGAGTGTAATCAGTGCGGCCGGGCCTTCAGGGACAGCTCCTGTCTGACCAAGCACCGGAGGGTCCACACCAGGGAGATGCCGTACCAGTGCCCAGAGTGCGGCAAGCCTTTCAGGCAGAACTCCCACCTGGCGGTGCACCGGAGACTCCACAGCAGGGGGGACCCCAGCCGCTGTCCCCAGTGCGGGAAGACCTTCCGGAGGGGCTCCGCCCTCATCCGACACCAGAGCGCACACCCCGGCAAGCAGCCCGTGGGCGTTTAGTGAGCGTGGGCCACCCTCCCTCCCGACTGACTGGCTCTCAGACACCTTCGTGTGGGAGGAGGGTCCCCAGGGGTGGCTCCTCCCTGTCGGGAAAGCACTTCCCCGAGCCCTGCAGTGAGTCGACAGATGTGAGGTGTTCCTTAGCCACGCTGTTCAGCCTGTAGGTTGGGGAACTCCTGAAGAGAGTACAGGATGGTGATAGGCGTGGTGAAGGCATCACGGATGACTCCACGTGTACCACATGGGACTGCAGTACACACGCTGGAGTAAAGCCTGTGCTCCCCTGGAGAAGCCACCTGCCCGAAGTTGGGGTCCTGGAACTGCAAGGCCCTTGTGTAATCAGGGTACAGGGTCCCTGACGGGGTGCTTGCCTCACAGTCAGTAGGCAGACTCCTGGAGCCCAGTGAGGGAGACCTTTGGCTGGAGCCGTTGCATGCTTCGTCTGTATCAGCACTGCTCCACGCTGCACCGGCTGCAGAGCTGCAGCGGGCCACTGTCACTGTGGACTCGTTTCGGCGGGGCAGCGGGGTGGGGAGGCTGCTTGTGGAGGAGACTGAGGACACGCCTCCAGGAGGGAAGGGCTGCTGCGCAGAGATGCGAGGAGCCCAGCAAACGGAAGACACCGAGGCGTCGCGTTGGTGCCGTCGCCCCTCGTTGCTCATTTGGGACACTCAGGATCTGTGCAGCCATGCCGAGTCACAGCGATAAAGATTTTGCTCTTATATGGAAAATGCTTATAGTATGGCCAGCAACTGAAAGCATGAAATAGATCTGCATTGCTGCAGCCGTGTAAAGGCACGCATACATGGAGATGTAGGTTGGAAGCTGATCACAGAGGAATAAAAGTGGTTTTTCTAAGGGACTGTTGACTGTGCGTGATTTTTCCTGCATCACAGATCGTGTGGTGTTGTTTCAATAATTTATTGAGGAGTGAAAAGGTGGGGTTTCTTTGGACCTTTTTCAGACCAGAAGTGCCTGGGTCAGGGTCTCGGGGCAGTTTATGTAAGAATGGATGGGGGAATGGAGGAGCGGTATCCCGGGGGAACCCCTGCCCCCCCCATGGATGGGAGCGTCCAGGCAGAATGTGCTCTGGGTTTAGCATCCACAGCTCAGGGGATGAGGATAATTTCTCTCTTCAGAACCTGGATGATGAGAGGGTGTTCCCGTGGAAGATGGGAGTAGGCCACAGAGAGATCTAGGAGGACCTGGGGCTTCCTTCCTAGGCTGAGCAGCACGGACTGTGACCTGCTGCCACTGGTCAGGGTGGCCTCAGAGCCCCGGGTGGTGCCTGTCGGGGAGAAGGCCACTGAGGTAACTAAGGCTGTGAGATGATAAGTCTGCATTATATTAAGCTGCTAGATCTGTGGTAGAAGAGCTGACTCATTGGAAGAGACCCTGATGCTGGGAAAGAATGAACGCAGGAGGAGAAGGGGACGACAGAGGATGAGATGGGTGGATGGCATCACCGACTAAGTGGACATGAGTTTGAGCAAGATCTGGGAGATGGTGAAGGACAGGGAGGCCTGGTGAGCTGCGGTCCGTGGGGTCACAGAGTCGGACGCGACTTGGCAACTGAACAACAGCAAAGCCGTGAGATCCAACGTCCGCAGCTTTGCCTGCCTTTCTCCCAGCCTCTCCAGCTCCAGACCCTGTTCTGGAACAGGGGGACGTCGTGGAGATCAGAGAGGCCAAGCTCACAGAGGCTGAGTGGAAGCCGGAGGGCCCTCTCTGCTGGCCGCTCCCAGGCCCGTCCGCCCTTTCTCATCAGCGCCTCCCTCCATCATCAGCGCACCCCCAGCCGCCCCAGGAGACGGGGATGGGCCCGGTCCTGCGCTGAGGCTGGAGGTGGGGGAATTGGAGCTCCCCGACGCGAGCCCTCCCGTCGCCTCCTGGGAGGTCCTGGCCAAGTGGCCCCTGGCCGCACGCTGCTCCCCAACCCGCTGTGGCCACTGCAGCCTCCTCCCTGTCCCTCTGGCTGTGCCTAGCGTGCTCTTGCTCCCCTCCTCACGCTTCCTGCTGCGTCTGCGTTCCTGGCTTCCCGCTCCCACCAGCCAGGACTCCCGATCTCATCTCCTGCGTGGCTTTTGTCGATGTCTGTCTGCCCTGTTCTGGTCCTGCCACCCTGAGTGCGGGTACGGAGCCCGTATGCGGTGGAGGGACGGAAGAGTCTCTGGGGACTAAAGGACTGGTCCTCGGCGCAGGTGGTGGGCAGTGTCTGTGGGCCACTTTGGGTGTCCGTCCTGGCATCTACAAGGGAGAGGCTGGAGTGCTGTGCAGCACCCTGCGTGCCCAGGGCGGGCCTGGCCCCAAGAAGGTCGGCAGTACTGCGGCTGCTGAGTCCTGGGCCGGGCTGGGAAATGGGGCCCCTGGGCAGAACCAGGACGGTGCTCCCCAAGCATCTCACTGTGGGCCTGACACGGAGGGGCCGGACTTTCTGGATCAGGACCCTCAGTTGTGGCTGCACTGCCGTTTCAGGAGCTGAAGTTTCCAGATGTGCCTGCATACAGGGGAGGGCGGGGTGGGGGACCAGCGGGGCCCCGCTGGGAAAAGATCCTCAGACACCACCGCTGCGGGCGATACCTCCCTCTGTGGTGTCCCTGCTCACCCTCCCCCAGCCTTGCTGGTCTCAGGAATCCTGACCCCACGGGGGTCTTCAGTTGGGACCCCACCCTGTTTTAAAGACATGCTAAATGTATTTGACGTCGAACACGTTTCCCAAGATCCTCGGTAGAGATCTCCACTTTGACCTCACTCATCCGCCCACCACCTGTCCTTCGCAAACACTGGCCGCTGCAGTGATCTCCTGCCTGTACTAAAGCCACCCCAAAGCGCAGTCACTTGAGGACAGCATCATTCAGTGGAGGGACCGAGTCAGCCGGCAGCCCTTCTGCTGGGCCGTGTCCCCGGGAGGCTTGAGTCAGGCTGGCGTGTCCTGGGTGGCCTCACTCACCCCCTGGCGGTTGGCGTTGGCCCTTGGCACAGAGCTCAGCTGAAGCTGTTAGCCCGGGTTCTTGTTCATGTTGCTTTACCGCCTCACGGCGCGGCAGGCAGCTGGGTTCAGGAGGGAGCACTCCAGGAGGGTAGGCACTGTGGCATGGCAGCCCCGTCCAGTGTTCTTGCCTGGATGATCGCACGGGCAGAGGGGCCTGTTGGGCTGCAGTCTACGGGATCACAGAGTCGGACGCGACTGAGCGACTAACACAGCAAGTACTGTGGGGCGGGTGCTTACCAAGCCTTTGCATCACGTGTGCTGATGTCCGGTAGACTATACGGGTCACGTGGCCAAGCCACTGTGCGTGTCTGTGTGTGTCGGGGGGTGGGGTGGGCTCGGGCATAGCAGGGGGTGTACCCAAGGGCTTAAATCCCAGGAGACGTGCATCGCTGGGGCCTCGAGCGTAACATTAGTTCCAACGTGGGTGCGTTCGCCCCTCCTGGTGACAGTCCCGGCTCGCTCAGTCCGTTGCCAGCGTCAGCTCACAGTCTGGGCTGAGTGGCCCAGCTCTCCCGGCAGTGGGAGCCCTTCCACCTGTGCTTCTGGGCCAGCACTGAGTCATGTGGCCACTTCAGCGATCAGGTGGGCAGGGAGCGAGGGTCTTCAGGCAGCCACGAGCTCAGGGACTCAGAGACAGGAAGCAGACTGGGGCCCACCCTGGCCTGCGCGATGACTCTCAGCAACTGATGCTGCCCGAGCCCACGGCTCCCTCAGCTCATCGACGATGGCGTGCCTTTGCCCACTCCTCCCCGCTTGCCCAGACCCTCCACGCTCACCCACACCGGCTCCCGTAGCCATCTCCTTCTCTGAGCCCCGTGGGTCAGGGCCACTCACATGGCCTTGTTTCAGGCAGCAGGAAGCGGCGGGAAAGCAAAGGAAGCATTTGAGATGCTCACGAGAGAAATTCTCATTTGCTCCTTGGGGGCACTGCCATGTGGGTGGAAAGCCAGCTGCAGAAGTTTCTGGATCCTCAGGAGGGGGACCAGGCCTTCTCACCATAGCCCACAGGCTGTCAGTCATCAAGGAGCCAGCCAGGAGAGTGGCACAGCTGGGGAGAGCCCGACTGCCCATCACCCCAGGCACCCTGCAGCAAGACTGGGGAAGAAAGAGGCCTTGCGCAGAGGGTGCGGGTGGGCAGGGCCCCAGGTGTCTCCAGCAGGAGCAGCCGCCAGCAGTGCCACATGAAGAGGCCACCTGCTGCGGCCAGGCAGGACCGGGGCACTTCAAGCCATCTGCTGCCCTGCAGTACGTGAACCTGGGTGGGGTCTGGGGTCCCAAGGGAAGCCAGGGGCCTGCAGGCCCTGTGGGGAGACCTGTGGGGGGACCCGCCATTTCACGGATCATCTCTCAAGAGCCACAGCAGGAAGCTCTAGGTGGGCAGGGCTGCTGGAAACTTCCACGTCAGCCTGGCCCTGGCCGGGCACCAGGAGACCATGCGAAGGAGAGAGTCTGTGGGCCTCACCGGGCTGCACGTGGAGCCCGGACTGGCGGAGGCCCGGTGGGTTCTGGAACACGCGGAAGTTGACGTTTGCCCCATTCACTCCGAGGCAGAGATGAGCCATTTTGCTGTGCGTGCCAGCACAGGAGGACAGCTGCCTGCCGGAATGTTCCGAATCTCACAGGGCGTCCCTTCGAAACCTTTGCTTGGTTTCCTGTGGTGTCTGTGTGGGTGTAACTCTGCCTGTTTTCTAAATGAGCTAATGCGGCTAAAGCAGGTAGAGCCCTGGAAGGGCTACCAGGAAGCCCTCGTCTTGCAAACACAACTAAAGAGGGCTGACCCTGGAGCAGAAACCGTCAAGAATGAATGAAGACTCTGCTTTCTCCTATGCCCACTTCAGCACCTCCCACACATTGGAACACTGGTCTCTGTGCAAAGTGTAAAACTGCCTTAAACTGTGTCATCTGCCAGCTCTTTCTCCAAGTCAGCCTTGTTTCTCTTCCTCTTGGTAGACTTTCTGAAGGCTGTTGTTCAAGCAGAAATCTTGCCAGCTGTTTTGGCCTTTTCATAAACACGTGATGTCACATTCACGTCTGAATACTCAGTAGCATACTATTTTCCAGTTTAACTCACATGTCTTTATAGGTATGGAGTGGCTTATAAAGATCACAAAAACACTCAGAGCCTAGTAATGGAGTGTTTTCAAACCATGTGTTTCAGTTCATTACAAATCAGCAGGTGACCACCGACATTGCAAAGTAATGACAGAATAAAAAAGTCAAAATCCATAATACAGTAAAGGCAAATACTGTTTCATGAAACTTTTCAGCCATATATCTAAATATGAAAACTGGATGCCATGTAAAATGTGTATTTTACTTGGCAGGGAGTGGGGAGGGTTGTGATCAAAAAACCTGAAAATTTTATAGCAAGAACAAAGCAGTAAAAACCATCTCAGAATCTGCAAGACTGTGGAAGAGGCTCTACCTTTCAAGTCTTCCTATACAAATCTTTTCATTTCCATTGCATATAAAAATTAACTTATTGCCACATAATGCATATAACTATCTTAAAAATCTGTTTATAGTACATGGATAATTATCATATGGCATTCACATTTGTAAGGCTGGCAGCCATGTACCTTGTTCAAACAATTACACACAAATCAGAAAATTTTGTGCTGAGATATTTGAATATTCATGATTCCATAGAAATGCCACTCTCCTGTCTGGAACATTCTGCCATATTGGTTTTAGCAAATATGAAAGTCAACTTGCACTTTTCATAAGCACCTACCCACAAGAATGTCATGTGCAATAATGACAAATTCTGACTGCATCTGATTCTTTTATATGAAAGGCATTTGCTGTGTTTCTCACCACTTTGAAAATGTCTGGTTTAGAATATGGTGACTTCTTAGAAGCCACCCCATGTCCACTACATTTTTTCCATTTCTCCCTTTTGTAGGTTCTACAGTGAAGCATTGGTGGGCACTCATGTCTGAAGGTTCTCAACAGTGATTAACTTCACACTTCCCCCTACTGTTTGGATGACTGGCTGCCTGGGATGGATGACCCAGAGCTTGCTGTTCCCACAATCACTTCTGTAAATGTCAACTCTGTATGGGAGTCTTAGGGTGTGTTGAGCACAAAGGCTCATTTACAGCATATTGTTTATCAGGAGTATGACTGGGTCAAATGTAGTAAGCAATGTGCTGTGGCTTAAGGCTTTGCTGGATCCCAGCACACATACTGGAGTGGGTCTCCCCAGTATGAGTTCTCTGGTGCCTGGTAAGGGAGGAGCTGTGTGTGAAGGCCTTCCCACAGTCCCTGCACGCATAGGGCTTCTCTCCTGTGTGGATCCTCCGGTGCTGAGTGAGGTGGGTGCTCTGCCTAAAGGACTTTCCACAGTACTGGCACGCGTAGGGCTTTTCCCCAGTGTGTCTCCTCTCGTGCTGGCTGAGCGATGAGCTGTGGCTGAAGGATTTTCCACATTCATTGCACCCATAGGGTTTTTCCTTGGTGTGAATCCTCTGGTGTTCTATGAGGAGGGAGCTCTGGCTGAAGGCTCTGCCACACTCGTTACACTCATAGGGCTTCTCTCCTGTGTGGATCCGCTGGTGTTGAATGAGTGGAGCAAGCTGGCTGAAGGCTCTGCCACACTCATGACACTCATACGGCTTCTCCCCAGTGTGGATCCGCTGGTGTTTGGTCAGGGATGAGCTGTGGCTGAAGGCCTTGCCACAGTCCCGACACTCGTAGGGCTTCTCCCCGGTGTGGATTCTCTGATGCTGAGTGAGGTGTGTGCTCTGCCGGAAGGCCTTCCCACACTGACTGCATGCGTAGGGTTTCTCGCCTGTGTGTGTCCGCTCGTGCTGGCTGAGTGATGAGCTGTGACTGAAGGCTTTCCCACACTCGCTGCACCCGTAGAGCTTCTCTCCTGTGTGGATCCTCCAATGCTCAGTCAGGAGTGTGCTCTGGCTGAAAGCCTTCCCGCACTCACTGCACTCATAAGGCTGCTCGCCTGTGTGTGTCCTCTGATGCTGAATCAGTGGTGTGATCTGGGTGAAGGCTTTTCCACATGCCTGGCATTCACAGGGCTTCTCCCCAAGGTGGATCCGCTGGTGTTTAGTCAGAGATGAATTGTGGCTGAAGGCCTTACCACACTCTCCACACTGGTATGGCTTCTCCCCAGTGTGGATTCGCAGGTGCTGGCTGAGATGGACGCCCTGTCCGAAGGCCTTCCCACACTGACTGCACGTGTAGAGTTTCTCACCTGTGTGTGTCCGCCCATGTTTGCGTAAGGAGGATCTAAACCTGAAGGATTTCCCACACTTGGTGCACTCATAGGGTTTCTCACCCGTGTGAGTTCTCTGGTGCTGGATCAGAGGGGCAATTTGGTTGAAGGTCCTCCCACACTGAGCACACTTGTAAGGCTTCTCCCCAGTGTGGATCCGTTGGTGTTTAGTCAGAGATGAGCTGTGGCTGAAGGCCTTGCCACACTCTCCACACTGGTATGGCTTCTCCCCAGTGTGGATTCGCAGGTGCTGGGTGAGATGGACGCCCTGTCGGAAGGCCTTCCCACACTGACTGCACGGGTAGGGCCTCTCACCTGTGTGTGTCCGCTCATGTTTGCTGAAGGAGGATCTAAAGCTGAAGGATTTCCCACACTCGCTGCACTCATAGGGTTTCCCACCCGTGTGAGTTCTCTGGTGCTGGATCAGAGGGGCAATTTGGTTGAAGGTCCTCCCACACTGAGCACACTTGTAAGGCTTCTCCCCAGTGTGGATCCGCTGGTGCTTGATAAGCGCTGAGCTGTTTCGAAAGCCTTTTCCACATTCATGACATTCGTAAGGCCTCTCTCCTGTGTGTGTTGGGTGGTGTTCAGTGAGTGCTGAGCTGTGACTAAAGGCCTTTCCACATTCCTGACAGCCACAGGGCTTCTCTTTTGCACAGGTCTTTTGTTGCGCACTAGAGTCTGGATTCTCCCTCTTTCCATGTGTTCCCCACATTGGGGCACCTTGCCTTTCAGGAGTCATTGGTTGAGCTGGGAGATCTGGCCTCAGACTCAAGTTTTCCCCACACCCATCCCCCTGCTGCTGCCCCTCTGTCAGTGTCTTCACAAGCGTGCAGGCTGCCTGCACCACACAGCTATCTGACTTCTCAGGGCCCTGTTGCCTGTGGCCTGCAGCATCTTCATCCTTAGAGTGCCACAGACTTTCCTGTAGGAACCTTTCTACCAGGGCACTGTTGGGTATTTCTTCAGTTACGCCTTGCTTTTCAGTTGATAGCTTGCTTTGGGGTCTGGTTTCCAAATCTGAAAGAAGCAGAGAAATGGAAATGTCCCCTAATCCTGGTTCTGAGGGAAGTCTGTGTGTGTCGGGGGGTGGTGGTGGTGAGTGGACAGAAGAATAAAACTCATAGTTTTGAAAGGTCCAAGGCACAGGTGGCTTTGTCCATTAAAAAGTACATTTTTACAAATCAGGGAAGGAAGCACAGAGAATAATCATGGGTCGGGCATTGGTATAGGGGGTGTGGATGGGGTGTTCAGGGGAGCACAGAGAATGAGGGCAGGAGAGGATGCTGAGGAGAAAGCACACATCCAGGGAAACTGTCAACAGATGTCCTGGGCCTGGAGTACCCCCAGCTGAGCACGGTTCAATGGATGTGCTGAAGAAAGAAACAAATGCATTTCCTCCTCCTCCCTTCCAGCCCTGGGATCTGACTTTCTCTGTACAGCCATGGCCTCAGTGCCTG
This sequence comes from Oreotragus oreotragus, assembly GCA_006410675.1. NCBI lineage: Eukaryota > Metazoa > Chordata > Mammalia > Artiodactyla > Bovidae > Oreotragus > Oreotragus oreotragus. The sequence goes on along the minus strand of SJYX01013548.1, from coordinate 50,282 downwards.
ACATCCCCACCGTGACACCAGACTTGCTTAAAAGTCTGACGTGGGCACTTTTCCCATTTGTTACACTCCAGTGAAAAGTTACACAGAAAAGGGCAAGCAAGATGTGGTTGGCAGAACAGAGACGCCCAAACAGATCCAGGTCCTCATCCCTGGAGGCTCTGAATTTGAGGTTGCCCTTCTCACAGCAGAGCAGGTGCTTGGTGAATGTTCCCTGGGAGACTGAGTAGTCAGTTTGCTCTGAAGAACCAAGGGTGGGTATGGAGAGAGAAGCTGGGGGGTGAACAGACTCCCCCCAGACTGCAGGGCTTTCATCTCACCTGGGCACACACCTCGGGGGCCTCCCTCGTCCGCAGCCCACAGCTCTGCCTCCTGCTCCAGCAGGGAGATGACATCCGGCTTTGGGAGCCAGTGTCCTGCTTAGAGGGAGACCCATACAGTGAGCATCTGCGTCCTAGGAGCCTCCCTTGCCCTCTGCCCATGCCCTCAGTCTTCCAGGACCACGTGTCAGGGGTTCTGGGAAGACATGGCTGTTGTAACAGCTTCTTCCCTTCCCCTGCTCAGTCCCTGACCCCATCCATAGCCCCAGGGTAGCCAAGCAGAGCTCTGCTTCCTCCTTTGCCTCGTGGCAACAATGACCAGTGTGGAGGGGGCCTGGCTGCCAAACCAAGCCAACCTAGGGGCCTTATATGGGTGCCCGGGACACAGACCCTGCCTCTCCTGCTGGTCTCAAGCCCAGGAGACGCACACTACAAGCTGTCTCATCACCTTCAGAGGGGCCCATCTGTGAATGGAGGATGAAAGAGGTATGGGGGGAGGAGGGGGGTTCCCAACAGCACCAAAGACAGATCCAGGTCATGGGACTGATATGTCCCTTTTACTGCAGGACTTTCTGCTCCTGGCATTGTTCCCTCGGATCTGTAATTTGTAACCAAAACACCGTAACTGATGTTACCTGCACTACAACAGTCGGGTCCCTGAAGCCCAGGACAGCCCAGGTATCCCCATTTAAGGCCTGGATGTTCTCCCACTTTTATCCCAGGAAAATGGGAACCTGTGCTGGGGGCAGATCGTCAGGGCACGGGGGTGGCCTCACCCACAGAGACCAGGAGTCCGAAGGTCTCCAGCATCACGTCTCGGTACAAGGTCCTCTGGGCCGGCTCCAAATGCCCCCACTCCTCCCGGGTGAAGTCCACGACCACATCTTCAAAAGTCACTTGATCCTGAAACATCACACACATGCATCCTCAGAGTCCCCAGCGTGGCTGTCGGAAGCGAGCAGCTGGTGAACAGGTGCCTCGGCCACGTAGGGGAGAGGGTCAGGGGATTTGGGTCAGGTTTCCCTTGGGGAGCCAGGAGCCCTGCTGGAGGAGTAACGGTGAAGAGGATGATGGTCCTGACGCAGGAGTCACAGGAGGTGTGCTTGCGTGGGGGCCCCTCAGGGAGACAGCGGGGGAGGGGCACCTAGAAAACTGTCAGGCTGTTTCTCTGCCTCACCCTTCGGCCAAAATCACATCTGAGGGGTTGATGACGTATACCTTATGAAGCAAAGCCCTCTTTAAGAGATAAGAGGGCCCATGCTGCCACAAGCCCATTTTCCAGAGACTGGGAGAACGCAAGTATCTTGTCCAAGGCATAAAGCTAGTAAGCAGCAAGTCCAAGGGTTGAACCTGGGAGATTTTATTAAGAATCTGTTTGCCGTGTAAATTAAATTCAAGTACATGAAGACCCATGCATTAGTGGAATGTCAGTATGGTAGTGGGAGCATTTCAAAGCAATGGGGCACACTGGGGCAACTGGCCCTTTGGGGGAAAAACAGTAGATGTCTACCTCACACCATAAATAAATTCAAGAAATCTCAGAGATGAATATAAAAAAGGAAAAAGCTGGAAAAGTATAGACCATTAATTTAATAAATGGGTGGCAGAGAAAGTCTTCACAAATAAAACAGAAGTCAGAAAGAAGAAAAATGAGTTTGGTAGGAAGAACTGTGTCTCTACCATCCCAGGATTACCTAGCAAGGAGGAATTAAGATGGCAGATGGAATTAAAGTTGCTAGTCTGCTGACCTTAAAATAAGGAGGTTATCCTGGAATACCCTAGTGAGCCCAATGTCATCACAAGGGTCTTTCAATGAGGAAGAGGCCAAAGAGTCAGCCTCACAGTAATGATAAGTGCTGCTGCTGCTGCTAAGTCACTTCAGTCATGTCTGACTCTGTGCGACCCCATAGACTGCAGCCCACCAGGCTCCCCCGTCCCTGGGATTCTCCAGGCAAGAACACTGGAGTGGGTCGCCATTTCCTTCTCCAATGCGTGCAAGTGAAAAGAGAAAGTGAAGTCGCTCAGCCATGTCCGACCCTCAGCGACCCCATGGACTGCAGCCCGCCAGGCTCCTCCGTCCATGGGATTTTCCAGGCAGGAGTACTCCGAATGGTACGTGAGGAAGACTCAAATGGCTGAAGCTGTCTTAAAAGATGGAAGGGGGTCAGAAGCCAAGGAACGTAGGAGGCATCTAGCAGCTGGAAAAGGGAAGGCAGCGGATTCTCTCCTAGCGCTGCCAGAAGCAACACAGCCCTGCGGATGCCCTGATTTCAGCCTAAGGAGATGTATTTCAGACTTCTGGTCTCCAAAAGTATAAAACAATACATCCGTGTGGTTTTAAGCCACTAAGTTTGCTGGGATTTGTTACAGAATCAACAGGAAAATGATACATTCAGCAATCAAAATTCATGATTTCTAGATGACAGTCTACATAAATGGAAGGAAAAGGATTTCTGGCCAGCACATGCAAAGAACTGACGAATCAGTAAGTAAAAGGCAAACAACAGGACAGAGAGTCTGGCCCTTCTGAGAAGAGGGTGGCTGAGTACCCAGGCATGGATTACTTGCACAAGTGGCAGGTTTTAAAAAATACATATAGTAGTTATGCTGGCAATTCCACTTCCCCATCCCCCCAAGAACCTCGCTCCCTTGCTGCACTATCTGGTAAGAGCCTAGACGCCTGTCATATGGGAGCAGCCAAAGTTAGTTTCTGGAAAACCTGCAGCCATGCCCAAGATTGGGGGCACTGATACGCACAGCTGGGGAATACCCTTCCAGGCAGAAAAATCCCAGGGGTGGGGCATCACCAGCACAGTGCTATTTCTGTGAAACAAAACAGGGTTCTAACTCCTAGCTGTCTGAAAACGTGTATATCAGCACCGGAAAATGAGGTGCACGGAGGGACAACAGCAGCAGCTTTGGAAGGAAGTCTAGGAGGGACTGAGGAACAAGGGGGCTTTCTAAGTCTGCTTGAGACTTTCACAATAAGAATATCATTATGCGATTGTGTGGTCTTCAAAAAAGTCAGCCAACTATAGAAGATACCAGAGTTCTGACACCTCAAGAACTTTAGATTTCTGAACCTTAAAAAAAAAAAAAAAGAAATTCAGAGCAAACATGTAGATGGCGCTGAGAGATGCACATGGATTGCTCACTTAATAGCCCCAGCCATGGGTGATCACATCCAGCCACAGTTCACCCAGAGAGGATGACAACAGTCGCCCAAAACCACCCGGAGCAAGGGCTGAGCCAGGATTTGAACTTAGGAAGTCTGGGTCCATCGATTGACTGTTGGCCATGGGGCTAAGCCAATTCCCTGAAAGACAAGTGAGAGAAAAACAGGCTCCAGAGGTCGGAATGGGAGTTCTGGGCCTTGGGTGTAGGCAGGGGACTCGCGCCCTCCTATCTGGTTCCTCCTTGGACAAACAAGGACCCCTGAGATGTCACAGCAGAAGTGACTGAGGGAGCCCCAGAGGGGCTGCAAATCCCACGCCTCAGCTGGACCATCCACTGGTGTCCGTATCTGCAGGCACCAGGCTGCACACTCACAAATCTACACAGTGCATAAACAACACCTGAATATGAAGGGGAACTTGGAGAGAGAGCAGTGGAGAGCGGCCAGAAAAATGAAATGGTGGGGATGTCCAGGGGCAGGACCCCTGCTTCAACTTTAAATACTGGGGTAACAGAAGTACCGTATGATCCAGGAATCCTGCTCCTGGGTATACAGCTGAAGAAGACAAAAACCAGTAATTCTAGAAGACACATGCACCCTCGTGTTCACAGCAGCACTATTGACAGTCGCCAAGATGTGGGAGTAATCAGCAGACGGACCAGGAAAGAAGACTTGGTGCGCACGTGCATACCTAGAGACACTCACTGGGCTGCTACTCATCCATAAAAAATGAAGTTTCGCCATTTGCCACAACATGGATGGGCCCGAAGGGTATCATGTTTAGTGAAATAGCCAGAGAGAGATAAATACTGATCATTCTCTCACATATGGAATCTAAAGATAAACAAGTGAGCACACAGGACAACAAGAGGCTCACAGATGGAGAAGCAGGCCAGTTTCTTCCGTGACCAGGTGGGGAATTTATGCTTTTTTTTACAAGGCGCATGAGGCTTGGGCACTCACATCCTCCACAAGATTTCCACATCACTGAAGTGAGTAGGGATGGCCAGAGTGGAGGGCAGAGTTAAGGGTTTGGCCATGTGGAGGGGGTGATCAGGGGCACAAGGCCACCCACTTCCTGGACCCTGGTCTCCCAGGCAGAATCCACCTCTGCTAGAGATTCTCCCACCAGAACGGCCTGGGGGGGCGAGGGTGGGGTGGTGATGTGAAGACTGGCGGTGGATCCACTTGGTGGAGATTCCAACCCCAGCCCCAGGTATCTTTGCACTACACTCCGCCCCTCTGGCTTCATCTGCGATTTGCTGGAAGCTCCTTGAGAAGGCTATTGGAAGGAATGAGGGAAGTCACAGGAAGTCTGCCCAGGACTCGGCACACAGTGGTTGCTTTGCCTCCAGACCCAGCTTCAAATTATGCTGAGGGCAGGGTGGGGTGCTTTTCTTTTCTCTCACCAACCCTCCCTGCTTGCTCCACACTTTCCAGACTCATTAGATCTGGATTGCTCAGTTATCTGCAGAGTCCTACTGAGCACAGGTCTGGACACTGCAGAGGCTGTGGAGACACATGCACACGCACATGCACGCACGCACACACACACGCTAGCTGCGGCACAGGGACCTGGAGGAAGAGGCACGAAGGAGCAGAACGTGCGTGGGGCTCTGGGGCCTCGGGGTCGACGCTCACGCCCAGCTCGACCACTCCCAGCTGCGTCACTTGCCCCTGCGCCTTGGTCCCTCCTCATCCTGCCTCGAGGGACTGATGTGGAGGTCGAACCCGGTGAAACACGTCCAGCACTGACCAGGGTTCAGAACACTCAGTCTTGACCCGTTCTCCGTGTGCCCACTGTGTGCCAGTCCTTTGCACGTGGTAAAAATGGCCAGAACTGCTTCCCAAGGCCTCAGGCCCCTGCAGCCGGCCTAGGAGAGCTGGCTCTCCATCTTCCTGCCACACGTGTGCCTGGCCTTCACATTAGGTGCCCGGTGCGGTCCCACCCCAGGCCTCTGCTCCTGCTGTCCCCTCCACCGGCAGCATTCTGCCTGTGGGCTTAACCCCACTCTCTCCCTTCCTGCAGGTCTCTGCCTGGGGGCCACGCCTCACGGAGGCCTTCTGACGCCCAAGCCCACCCTCTTTGGGGCCTTATTTCCCTGCCCAACACATGGTACATTTACATTCCTCATGTACTCTGTGAGCCACGGGGTGGAGATTTCTTGTCTGTTTCCACACCTGCAGTACCTGGGACAGTGCCTGCTCGCGGGCAGTGCTCAGGACATGTTGGCCAAGTGACTGGAGGGAGTGTGAGCTCGGAGAACAGACCCTGAGCCCTGTGGTGAGGAAGTTCCAGGCCTGTCAGTGGGATGGATGAGCGATGTCTGCCAGGGTGGCACAGGGCAGGGGTGGGGCGGTGGGGCCCAGCTGGTCTTCTCGGAGTGGCAAGCTGAGATGTGGAGGGAAGTGGAGCTGATGAAAGCACAGGCCGGGCTGGGGACAGGGTGAGGACAGAGGCCCTGAGCGCAGAACGAGCCTGGTGGGGACGACAGGCGGAGCCTGAGGGCCGGGCGGGAGGTGGCGCTGTACTCACCGGGTCCCCGGCAGCGGGGAGCCTAGTGGTCATCCCCTCCTCCTCGGGCCTCTCGCAGGAACAGTCAGCTGTCTGTAGGCAGTTCTGGAGGAAAAGGGGATATGAGAGATTAGGCAAGTGACAAGTGACCCCAGGCCCTGAAAGGCCTGTGTGCACGTAGAAGGAACTCCGTGCCCAGGTGGGATGCAATAGGATTGCCACCTCAGCGTGGCATTTCCTGAGCTCCTGCTGTAAGCCCAATGCTATTCCAGGCGCTGCTGAAGGAAGACCTCATTCCAGATGGGGAAACTGATGGCCAGAGGGGCAAGGGGCACAGCCCAGGTCACACAGATGATTCCCAGGGGGATAACTCTGTTACTGTGCAGAAGGCAGAAAGCCAGGCAGTACTGGGATCTCTGGCACTTTGGCATGCCTGTTTCTACAAAAGATTTTTCTCTTATGAAATAAGGAGGGTGACCCAGGACGGAGCTTACAAGAATTAAAATGTGAAGAGGCAGGGTTCCCTCGTGGGCTAGTGGTTAGGATTCTGGGCTTTCACTGCCGTGGCCTGGAGTTTAATTCCTGGTTGGGGAACTGAGATTCTGTGAGCCATGCAGTGTGGCTAAATAAATAAGTAAGTAAACAATATGTGAAAAGAGCTGAAAGTAGAGTCCAGCAAGCAGCAGAACAGAGAAAGGCGACTGCTGCTGGGGGGGAAGCTTATGGCTTCAGTGAGCATCTATTTAGCATCTGCTACATGCACAGCCTTATTTGCAGTGATTTACAAGCTCATCCCTGGCTGATTGCCAAATGAAACTCAGCCCAAAGGCAGGATGTGTTTCCCTTCTTTCTGGACTGTCCCTTAATGACCCTGCCTATGCACCGGATTCTGCCCCAGCCACTCTGCCCAGTTGTCTTCATTGTAGTCTCCTGGATGGGAGTTAAGCCTTTGACTGTGTGGATCACAATAAACTATGGAAAATTCTGAGAGATGGGAATACCAGACCATCTAACCTGCCTCTTGAAAAATCTGTATGCAGGTCAGGAAGCAACAGCTAGAACTGGACACGGAACAACAGACTGGTTCCAAATAGGAAAAGGAGTACGTCAAGGCTGTGTACTGTCACCCTGCTTATTTAACTTCTATGCAGAGTACATCATGAGAAACGCTGGACTGAAAGAAACACAAGCTGGAATCAAGATTGCCAGGAGAAATATCAATAACCTCAGATATGCAGATGACACCACCCTTATGGCAGAAAGTGAAGAGGAACTAAAAAGCCTCTTGATGAAAGTGAAAGAGGAGAGCGAAAAAGTTGGCTTAAAGCTCAACTTTCAGAAAACGAAGATCATGGCATCTGGTCCCATCACTTCATGGGGAAACAGTGGAAACAGTGTCAGACTTTATTTTTTTGGCCTCCAAAATCACTGCAGATGGCGATTGCAGCCATGAAATTAAAAGATGCTTTCTCCTTGGAAGAAAAGTTATGACCAACCTAGACAGCATATTCAAAAGCAGAGACGTTACTTTGCCAACAAAGGTCCGTCTAGTCAAGGCTATGATCTTTCCAGTAGTCATGTATGGATGTGAGAGTTGGACTGTGAAGAAGGCTGAGCGC
>SJYX01013548.1:27796-42229 GCA_006410675.1 Oreotragus oreotragus | reverse complement strand
TGAACTGGATGAGAGTTAGCATATTCAGTGATGTTTTATGGGCTTATCATCCTCTCCCTGACTCTCCTGTGGCATCCAGGGCGGAGACAATGTTGGGGATATAGGACGGGGCCTGGAACCCAGGACATGTAAACACTTGCTTGTTGAAGTAATGAAGGAACCTGGATGGTGCCCGGAACGCAGCTGATGCTCAATAAGATTTTAATTTGTCTGTTTCCTGGGTCCCGTGTGGTTAAGATCAAAATCCGTTGCTTTGGGTCTCCTTTACCTTTATTCTTTATGGACAGAAGCCCCTCAAGAAAGCGAGGTTCCAGAGCTGACATGGTGGGGCCCCGTCCTTTCCCACCTCCAAACGTCGGAGGTCTTACCCAGTCTGGGGAGGAATGCAGGTCAGGATGGCTCCAGGCTCTGAGGAGTCAGGCCAGCTAATCTCTATTACTATGTTCTTGAAGCCAAAAACCTCAATCCCTTCCACCAAAGCCGTGACCCAACCCCCGCCCCAACTCCTCCCCTCGGACCCTGACACCCTTCCCAAATCGGGCCCCGCCCACTCGGCCCCTCCCACACCGCCCACAGCGACACAAACTAGGCCGAGGCAGTAAAAGGGATGCGACAGAGGCGCGCGCGGCTATCTACACATCCTGGCCGGAGTCCCAAGGAAGACCCTGGACCCGCGTTCCGCCCGGCCTCCCCTACCGCGGACAACCCAAGCCTCACTTACCGCAGGACTGCAGGACAAAGGCGGAGGCCGCCATGGAGCGCACTGCGCCTGCGCGCCGACGCTGCACTACACCTCCCAGAGGGCCGCGCGCCCCCGAGCGGCTTCCGCTCGCCACGCCCCCTCCAGGGTGGCTGAGGTTGTTGAGTTCAGTTCAGTCCAGTCCCTCAGTTGTGTCCGACGCTTTGCGACCCCATGAATCGCAGCACGCCAGGCCTCCCTGTCCATCACCATCTCCCNATTCAATTGCATATACGTACCACATCTTCTTTATCCGTTTTTCTACTGGGGGATATTTATGTTGCTTCCATGTCCTGGCTCTTGTAAATGGTGCTGCAACAAATATCTGGGTGCATGTTTCTTTTGAAATTATGGTTTTCTCCAGGTATATGCCCAGTAGTGGGACTGTTGGGTCTTATGGTAGTTCTATTTTTAGTTTTATAAGCAACCCCATACTGTTCTCCATAGTAGCTGAATCAATGTACATTCCCACCAATAGTGTGTGAGGGTTCCCTTTTCTTCACACTCTCTCAGCATTTACTATTTGTAGATGTTTCGACAATGGCCATTCTGACTGGTGTGAGGTGATACCTAATTATAGTTTTGATTTGCATTTTTCTGATGAGTGATGTTGAGCATGGAGTGGAACATTTTTTTATTAAGGTACACAAGAATCAGAAACCATAAACAAAAGACTAATAAATTGGGCTATAAAAAATCAAAAACTTTCTGTTCATCAAAAATTGCCATTAAGAGAGTGAAAAAGCAAGCTTTCCAAGTGATAAATTTGATTGCAACATAGATAACTCATAAAGGGCTTACATTCAGAATATACAAAGACTACTGTGATTCAGTAAGAAATAGACAAGCAAGCCAATGTTCAGAAAAACTGGCAGAAGATTTCAAAAGGCTCATTAAACTACGGAACTTTCAAGTGGTCATAAGCATATGAGACTGTGCTCAATCTCATTATTAATCACAAATATGGAAATTAAAATCACAATGAGACATCACTACTCATTCAAGGATTCCTAATGGAAACTTTAAAAATATCAAAATATCATATGATTCTAACGATGTGTCCCCCCCAAGGCTGAACGGTGGAGTCATTTCCTTTTCCCAGTGAGCTTCTTGGGTCCCTGCCCATGGTGGTAAGTCCCCTGAAGGGCTCTCTTGGTGAGGGAGCGGGGAATGGAGACAGTGAGGGAGATGTGCCTGCCTCTCCCCCACTGTAGAGCCACGATCCCACCTCATCGTGGTTGTCCTCACTATGTGCCACGGGAGATTGACTTTGGGTGCACACCCTGTGTTCCCCTTTGATGGGAGTTGAACTTGGGTGCAAGAGCAATCATGGTGGGCGGGGGATATGAAAAGTGGGTCGTCCTGCTACATTGTGCCACTCAACAATGACATCGTGCTTCTGTGGTGTCCTGGGCTTCTTCCACAAACATTCCTGATTCTGGAGATCCTTACTGCTGTCCCTTCAGGCTGTCTTTTCACAGCCAACAGCTCTCTCTTCCCTGGGTCGGCTCGCCAAACCCACTTTCCAGCACCCAGACCTCCTCTGCAGCAGGAGATACAAGGCTCAAGCTGGGATGCGCAGGGGTGTGGCACAGACCATGCGTGCGGTTCTAACCTTGCCCTGCCTGCCACAGACCACCCTCTATGGCGTCCTCCTTGGATACCCGAAAGTCCCTTTCTGTCCCAGCTGATATTTCTACCATTGGGGTGGGGGTTGCTGAGTGTGGGGACCTCCTTTTACCTTCAGCATTCCTCTGCTCCCTTTTTTTTGATTGCTCTTTTCTTTTTTTCTTTCTTTCCTTATACCCAGTTTCCAGGGCATTTTTCTTGTCCTTTTAGGTGTCCCGAGTTTTCTGCTTGTGGTCAGCAGGTGCTCTGTGAATTGTCCCATCTGTCGATGTATTTCTGATGTACTTGTGAGGAATTCCATGTCCTCCTATTTGATCCTCTTGACTCTTCTACCAGCTACACATGTTGAATTTATGGCTTTGCAAACTTATATAGACTCTAAGGAGATGGGGGAGTAGTCACAGAATTTTAACTTCTTTTTTCAAGTATGATAACCTCTGCTCTAGGCTGGGACCTGGGAGGCACCATCTCTAGGCTGGGTTAGGATGAATACAGACAGGAAGATGCTTGGGGCAAGAGAGCAGGCTGCTTTCTTTTCTTTCCTTTTTTAAGATTTTTAATTATTTTATTTTGGGGGCCATGCCCTGTAGCATGTGGAATTTTAGTCTCAACTAGGGATTGAACCTGTGCCCCCTGCATTGGAAGCACAGAGTCTTAACCATTGGACCACCAGGGAAGTCCCAGAATTTTAAAATTTTTAAATTATTTCTAAAAAACCATACTGTGAAAAGAAAATTGTCCAGCTTGCAAACCTCAACCACGAAACAAGTTTTTTCTTTAGATAAGGCATGGAATTTTGAGCAAACTCCAGGAAATAGTGAAGGACAGGGAAGCCTGGCCTGCTGCAGTTCATGGGCTCCCAAAGAGTTGGACACGACTTAGTGACTGAACAACAGCAATGATCTAAATATCAGACAAGGGATAAAGTGACAATTTACCATCCCAGTACATAATTCTACAGCCTGTAAGCTTGACAGAGCCAAATCCCTTATAGATAATACTCAGCACAGAGCCCCCTTTTCCACTTCATGGGTAAAGCCTCGTTGCATGCTTTCCTAAGTGTGGAGGGAAATACAGGCTCCTCTTTCTCTTTACAGGACTGTAGAGACTGCATTTGTCTCGCAACTCTTGCCCTAGAAAAGGTCTTGGTCATATCCTATGAGACTATCTCCAGCACCCTCAAGATCCTGGAAATAGAAGCATCCATACTTGCCTCTTCCAACAAACAATTTGGCTTCCCTGGCTTCACCTTGCTGTAGGCCTGCCTCATCCAAGATCCAGTGAAGCCCTTGCTGGGGAGCTCAGAGCCCCAGGCCACACAAGGGTAGGGCAGCCACATCAGAGCTGCTCCTGGCACCAAGGAAAATTATTTGCCCTAAGAGGCAAAGACAGACCGGGCAGTGTCCAAAGTATCAATCCCTCTCTTCTGTGTTATAAAAGGCCCTATTGTAGAAACACAAATCACTCGGAGATGGCATGTACAATGCCTAATCACTTAATAGCTACTGGGCATCCACTGGGTATGGGGCCCAAACGAGACACTGTCTGTAACTTATTCACCAGAGGAAGGCAGGGGAGAACGTGACATAGATTTGCATTCATCTCCTGTTCTGGCACTTCACACCATGGCAGGCACACATCCTTTCAAACCAGTAAACAATTACAATCATAATAGACATGAGAATGTTTTGATCTGTGGGTGTGCTAGTTGCTCAGTCGTGTCTGACTCTGTGACCCCATGGACTGTAACCCATCAGGCTTCTCTGTCCATGGAATTCCCCCGGCAAGAATACTGGAGCAGGTTGGCATTTCCTTCTCCAGGGGATCTTCCCGACCCAGGAATGAAGCCCAGGTCTCCTGCTTGGCAGGCAGATTCTTTACCGTCTGAGCCAGTGAAGCCCCTGTGACCTGTGAGTAGCAAGGTAAAGGGATCACACACAAGCTTGATATTCACCCTCATCTTCTTGTGAATCCTGCCTCTATAATTAATCAACCACGTAACTTTGGGGAGTTTACAGAACCTTTCTGAGATTCTCTCTCCTTATTTGCAAAATGAAAATAATGATAATGACATCCACCTGCTACAAAGAATAATTTATCTAGTGTGTAGAAGTACCAAAAGTTCTATGTGGCATATAATAGGCAGTCAACAATTTGAGTTCCCTTCCCCATTTGTACAACTCTAAATGCTTGTCAAGACACCTCATTTACATGATCTTATTTGATCCTTTACACAAATCCTACTCACAAATATTTTAATCTTTGAGGCAGAACTTTAGGTCTCTGCATTTCTTTTTGTTTCCTTTAAGGAAACACTGCTGAAAGGATATGCTTGTTTTCTCCAATGACCTTCGCTCTACTCTTGGGCAAGTTTTACAAAGTACCCAAAGCAATAAAAAGGGTTAATTTTATTCCAATGTTCCAGATGTCTTCAGCACCTTGACTTTAGTAATACACTAAGAACAGTAAGTCTTTTTAATGAAAGTGAAAGGTATGCATTGTACTTAAATCTGGAACTTTTTCCTTCTGAAGAAACGCTGCCACTGGGACTGTCATCCCGCCATTTTAGAGGCGGTGAGAGATGTTTTTGCTCAGGCTTACCCTTTTTTCAGCACATTTCCAACCCACAGCCATTGGTATCCAAGCAGTTAAAACTACATCAGCACTAATAGCTATGAGCTCATCTTGTATAAAGACATTTTTAGTGAAACACCACAATCTTGGGGGGGGGGGTGGCGGGTAGGAGGAGAAAAAAGTTAGCGTGCTTAACCAGGCTGGCTTGGAATAGCTCACAATATGACGCATACCACAGGAAATAGAGTGGTATGAGGCACCTACAAAATATTTTTCAAACAAGTCATTGACGCTGTAAGCCCCATGCCTCAGCTTTAGGAAGTCACTTATTAAGAATCAACACCAGCCGTGCCAAGCTAAGCTCTTGCTCTTGGTGATTTTCCAATTGAATATTCAGGGCCCTGTTTCAGTCTTGTTTTCAGGGGAGTACATGCCTGGAATGTTAGCAAGCTATTTGCTGGAAAAAATGCCCACAACAGGCCCAATGTTGATCACATTAATGCATTTGAGTGAGTATGGAGTGCAAATGATTGAAAATGCTTCCAGATCCCCATTGCAAGGGACAAAGCAGGCTCTGTTCTCTGATCTGATGGTCATTTTTTTTTTTTTTTCCAGCGGAGGATGTGGTGCAGGAAGAGGGAATAGGGCCAATCTCTGTCTAATGGTTCCAAACAGGGCCTGGGCCTAGCTCTCTGGACGCTGACGAGTGGGAAATGAAACACAGATGGGTCAGGTGGTAAGGAGAGGGGGATTACAGGTCAGGCCAAAGAGTTGGAATAAATTAAGTGCTTAGGAGGTAGAGAATGGCACATTGTTGAAGTGAATGGACAGGGAAAAAAACATTCCAGCATTGTTCGGTCCGCAAAGTGAACCCAAGGTTCCTCTTCCCAGGCAAGCATGGGCCACAGAGAGCCTCATAGTCAGGATGTATATGACCCCACAAACAAAAACATGGCCCAGTGGTGCCTGAAACATGTTTCAAGATTCCAAAGAAGCCAGTTTTGCTTTATTACACATGAAATGTAATTTATTGGGAGAAATGTTTGGGTTCATGTGTCAGATCATAGAGAGTCAGATTTGGGGTTCCCGGGGGATCTCTGAGGAGAAGGTGAGTAACCACAAATTAATACAGCAGGGAAATAAAGTGACAAAAGAAATGTTTCATTGTGCCTGAAATATTGAACCAATTTCCCCCTTTTTAGCCTTTTAAACCTTCGCTCACAAATCAAAGAGGAGCTTAACTGAGAAAACTGCAGAAACCTGTAATGTCTGATAGCCAGAAAAAAATGGCGGGGGCCGAATTCAATGTTCTTCCTCAGTTTTAAGTGCCTTCATAAAGTAGGGGAAAACAGCAAAAAGGACTTTTCCAGAGTATGAGAAAAGAACCCAAACAATTAGGTAACTTAAAAATAAAAAGGAAGCACTGGTAATAGATCTGTCCATTTTGTATTCCAGGAGTATTAGAGAAATCATGAAACCCCAGAAGGTATACATGCCAGATTGTTTCCTAGTAGGTCATCGGAAGCTAGGCTAGAGAAAGTGTGTTCTCTGGAAGGAATCAAACCAATATACGGTGAGGGTAGAAAGCGTCACCTCAAAGGAGAGAGCTTGCGTCGCAGCTGCCAACAGAATTAGAAAAGTTCTGAAGCTTGGAATTAAAGGTTTCTTTTTTCGAGCGACAGAAATTATTTTCAGAAGTTTATTTTCATACCAGCTATGTTTCCATTTTATGGGCCTGACCTTTAACAGAATATCCCACAGGCAAGGCTGGAGACAGCGGTTGTCGGCCGGCATCAGGGCACTCACGCTGTATGAAAAGCTTCTCAGTTTATCAGCTGGGGCCCTGCAAGTCCAGGGGTTCAGGAGGGTGACACCAGACAACCACTGTGGAGAGTCTGGAGGCAACCCGTCGTTAAAAGGCCGGTGATGTGCATTGTTAATACTTTAGTAAGTTGGTTTCGTGAGTGATACTGATTTAGGTACATGTCATCTTCAGCTGTACTGGTTAGAATGTAAATATTTACCTCCCCCTACCCCCCAATCATCTCCTCTCCAAAGCTTCTATTAGCCCTAGGCTCTGAGTCTTGGAAAGGAACCCTGAGAATAAATAACCTGGTTCCTAAAGCAAATTTGAAAAAAGATCATGACACCAACATCAGTATTAAGAGCTGGAGAGGAAAAAAAAAAAAATGACTGCGGAGAAATTTCTAGCTTATGCTGAGCAAAAAAAAAAAAATCTGTTATTCATGGTAAGAAGGACAGACCCATAGGAAACTAATATCTGGTTTTGGATATTTGCTTTTTCCTTTCCAATCAAATGGATGAACTTTTAAAAAAGTATCCTTTTCTCTCTTAAATAAAAAAATGACAGTGGGAAATAACTGGAAGAATCTGAAGGCAAGAATTATTTTGATAGTGCTGAAATGACTGTGTGTTATAATGTGAAATGAGAGTTAATCCTTTTCAGGAAATAAAGTATATGTCAAAGGACAGGGTTCCTAGGGACTGCTGGTTCATCTGGAACACACATCCAGTGGGGTGTCTGAGTAGCTGGGGGAGGCCACCACAGAACTCTCAACCCAACTTTCTGGGTTTGACCAGGAAGTACTAACAAAGGAGGCTGAGTAGCCTCTCTTATACCTCTGAGGACACTTGCCAGAAGTTACCAGAGGATGGAGATGTGCTTACAAGGTAGCAACAGAGCCAGCCAAATCTCTGTAAATAAGATATAGTGGATGTACCTAGACCCTATTATACAGAGTGAAGTAAGTCAGAAAGAGAAAAACAAATATCATGTATTGACACATATATGGAATCTAGAAAGATGGTATTGATGAACCTATTTTCAGGGCAGCAACAGCAACAGAGACATAGAGAACAGACTTATGGGATTGGGTTGGGCGGGTTGGGGTAGGCGAAAGAAGGAAGGAGAGGGTGGAACAAATGGAGAGAGTAGCATGGAAGCATATTCAACAGCATATGTAAACAACAGCCAATGGAAATTTGCTGTATGACTCAGGGAACTCAAACCCCGGCTCTGTAACAACCTAGAGGGGTGGGATGCGGACAGAGATGGAAGGGAGATTCAAGAAGGAGGGGACGTATGTATACCTATGGCTAATTTATGTTGATGTATGGCAAAAATGAAACCAATATTTTAAAGCAATTATTCTTCAATTAAAAATAAATTTTAAAAAAGATACAATCCTAATGTAAGACGCAGAAGCTTCCATGATGACCCACACCCTCAAGCAGGCAGTAATGATGAGGCCATTATCACCTTCAGCCACTGCTACCTGACTGCAGCCCTGCCTGACTGTCCTCTCACACCTGAGACATCTTCCGAGGGCCACGGCCCTCTGGCTTACCAGGTGGGAGGAAACCATGACAGCCCAGCTCCCTGGAGCAGGGGTACAAATCTAACATCGATGCTCTCCCCGCAGTTAGCATGCTACAGCAGACAGCGAGTTGAAGCAAACCTCTTGAAGAGCATCCCCAAATTTTATAAGCTCCAGATTCCATGAAACCTGCACCCATCCCTGGGATTACCATTTGTGAGGTGGAACTACAGAGAGAGTTTTTGGAGAGGAAGGGAAGTACATTTGCTTTCTCGATATGCCTGGCTTGAGGCCCTGTAGAATTCACACAAAGCCAATTGGTTGGTAAATACATGATCTGGAGAATAGCACTAAAATCCAGTTCTTCTGATCCTTGGTATATGACTGTCATGAGACATCAGAAAACTTTCATTTAACAAAGGACCCATGGAGAAGCCTTCCGCCTAGTCTAGGCATTCTCCTAGGAATCACCTAACAATCCCCAAGTCTTATCATTTCTTTTTTTATTTTTTGTCTTTAAAAACATAATACAAACAAATGTGAGGACTTCGGGCCACACTGTAGGAATTTTATTTTCCACCAGCAAACTTCTGAAACAAGGAAGAAAATACAATATTCCCTCTTATCCACAGCTTCACTTTCCATGGTTTCAGTTTCCTGTGGTCAATCATGGTCTGAAAGTATTATCTAGAAAATTCCAGAAATAACCAAATCATAAATTTAAAGTTGCATGCCGTTCTAAGTAGCATGACAAAATCTCATGTTGTCTTGCTTTGTCCTGCCTCATCCAGCCAGGGACGTGAACCATCTCCTTTTCCAGACTATTCAGCTGGTTAGTCACTCTGTGGCCACTGTATTATCTGCTTAACTGCCATGGTATTGCAGTGCTTGTGTTCAAGTCACCTTTATTTTACCTAATAATGGCCCTAAACCACAACAGTAGCGATGCTGGCAACTGAGTTATGCCAAAGAAATGCCATAAATCTTTTCTTTAAGGAAAAGGTGAAAGTTCTTGACCAAGAGAGAAAATCATATGCTGAGGTTGCTAAGTTCTATGGTAAGAATGGCATCAGAGGATGAGATGGCTGGATGGCATCATTAATGCAATGAACATGAACTTGGGCAAATTCCAGGAGACGGTGAGGGACAGGGAGGCCTGACATGCTGCAGTCCGTGGGCTGGCAAAGAATCAGACACAGCTGGGCAACTGAGCAACAGCACCAACATGGTAAGAATGGATCTTCTATCCATGAAATTGTAAAGAAGGAAAAAGAAATTGGTGCTAGTTTTGCTGTCTCACTTCAAAATGCAGAAGTTACAGTCATGGTGCCTGGTAAGTGCTTAATTAAAGGTGGAAAAGGCATTACATTTGTGCAATAAGGTATTTTGATAGAGACACCACATCCTCATAATTTTCATTACAGTATTTAGCTATAATTATTCTGTGCTGCTGTTGCCGCTGCTAAGTCGCTTCAGTCGTGTCTGACACTGCGACTCCATAGATGGCAGCCCACCAGGCTCCCCCGTCCCTGGGATTCTCCAGGCAAGAACACTGGGGTTGCCAGTTCCTTCTCCAGTGCATGAAAGTGAAAAGTAAAAGTGAAGTCACTCAGTCGTGTCCGACTCTAAGCGACCCCATGGACTGCAGCCCAGCAGGCTCCTCTGTCCACGGGATTTCCCAGGCAAGAGTACTGGAGTGGGTTGTCATTGCCTTCTCCATGTTCTGTGCTATTATTCAGTTCAGTTCAGTCGCTCAGTCATGTCCGACTCTTTGTGACCCCATGAATCGCAGCACGCCAGGCCTCCCTGTCCATCACCAACTCTCAGAGTTCACGCAGACTCACATCCATCGAGTCAGTGATGCCATCCAGCCATCTCATCCTCTGTCGTCCCCTTCTCCTCCTGCCCCCAATCCCTCCCAGCATCAGTCTTTTCCAATGAGTCAACTCTTCACATGAGGTGGCTAAAGTACTGAAGTTTCAGCTTTAGCATCATTCCTTCCAAAGAAATCCCAGGGCTGATCTCCTTTAGAATGGACTGGTTGGATCTCCTTGCAGTCCAAGGGACTCTCAAGAGTCTTCTCCAACACCACAGTTCAAAAGCATCATTTCTTCAGTGCTCAGCCTTCTTCACAGTGCTATTATTAGTTATTGCTAATTTCTTGCTGTGCTTAATTTTCAAATTAAATTTTACCGTAGGTATATATGTATAGGAAAAACATAGTATATATAGGGTTTGGTACCATCTGTAGTTTCAGGAATCCGCTGGGGGTTTTGGAATGTATCCCCCTTGGATGAGGGGGTACTGCTGTATTGACCAGTTATCTGCAAAGCAGGTTTCATACTGCTTTCAAATAACGGAGACAGATTCACACTTTTCTCCTTTGCCTCTGTTATTAAAGAAAAACACACACACACACACACACACACACACAGGTGTTCACAAAGCAGCTGATCAGGACAGGATAAGTTCAGCAAAGCCACCTGTACTATATAGAGACAGCCACACCCCAGACTTGGTTCTTCTTAGGAGAGGTTTGAGATGCTCTACACAGTGATCAAGGATGCTCTGTCCACTCAGAGGCTAGAAGGGAGGCTATAGTGTTCCTCCATCAAAGGGAGGTCCCGACATTACTATTCTTAGTATTCTAAGTATTACTATACTTAGAATTCTTAGTATCATTCTTACAATGATTCTTTGATAATGAATTCAAGGAAAATATCATCATCCTGAAAACAAAAATTAATGCACAAGAGGTACACGCTAGAGACTGCATTCAAATCAAGGACTTCTGTAACCCTGTCTGCCAGACCAGTATCACCTGCGTCCAGTCACTTTACAGCACTGGGGTGTTTGCTGTAT
The DNA here is from genome assembly GCA_006410675.1 of Oreotragus oreotragus. Classification (NCBI taxonomy): domain Eukaryota; kingdom Metazoa; phylum Chordata; class Mammalia; order Artiodactyla; family Bovidae; genus Oreotragus; species Oreotragus oreotragus. Next base: position 31,087 of record SJYX01013548.1, on the reverse strand, counting down.
GTTCAATTAAAGTCATACTCTGGTGGGAAAAACCAGATTTCCAAATGGTGATTTTATTGATTCAATAAAATTTAAGAAATTCTGCTTATGGAAAAACTCATTAACCAAAACTAATAAATAAGAGTTTACCCTGCAGTCTGGTTCCTCTTTATTTGACAGAATTAAAAATCACTCTGGTACAACTTAGTTTATTTTTCACTTGTTAATAAGCTTAATAGTTTAGTAATTTTGCTTTCTGCTCTAAGCTTGCGAACCCTTCATTCTTTGCAGCACAACTGGCATTCTCCTGCTCTTAACTTAACAGAGCACAGTTACAAAGAAGTTTCACAGAGGTGAAGAGCATGGAGAAGAAAGAAGTTTTACTTGGGCTGATGTAATGACTTAAGGCTCAGACCAGCCTTGAGGGATAGTGTCAGATTGCACCACATGGTTAAGATTCTACAGCTTAATTTCAAGTGCAATGTCCACATGAGGGACAATGTTATTATTGAATCCACATCCCAGCAAATTTCCACTTCTGTTCAACATCTTCTAAAAGAAATTGCAAAAAGCCAAAATTGTGCATGCATGGGACACAACATTTCAATCAATTTTATCCTCCCACACAAAGATTTTTCTTTGGGAGGCTCCTACTGTACAAATGCTTATTTGTTCATTCTTAGTATAAAACATTGGAGAAGGCAATGGCAACCTACTCCAGTACTCTTGCCTGGAAAATCCCATGGACGGAGGAGCCTGGTGGGCTGCAGTCCATGGGGTCGCTACGAGTTGGACAAAACTGAGCGACTTCACTTTCTCTTTTCACTTTCATGCATTGGAGAAGGAAATGGCAACCCACTCCAGTGTTCTTGCCTGGAGAATCCCAGGAATGGGGAAGTCTGGTGGGCTTCCATCTATGGGGTTGCACAGAGTCAGACATGACTGAAGCGACTTAGCAGCAGCAGCAGCAGTATAAAACATTATGTCAGCTTTTGGTAAAGCAGGAATTTTTTAAAAGTAACTTTGATGAACTATGGTTATGTTATAATCTTTGGGAGAAAATGCAAAGCTTGAGGGGCAGCACTGGAGTTGTCAAGACATTTTGTCCGTCTTCAGTTTTCCCTTCAACCTCAGGATAGATGCTCCAACCATATCCATTCTAGCCATATAAGTCATACTCCAACCAACCTAGTCTCCAGACCAGCCACTGCCCACTAAACAGTAGACCACTAATCAACTCTTACTGTGTAAATCTTAAAATTTAGTAGTTGTAGTAAGTCAGCTGGAGTTGTAGAATCCTTGAAATATATCATATGGTTTGATTTTATAGCATTCTATTATCCCTTTTCCCCCTCCTTAAGCTATATTGAATTAGGCAAAAAGGATTTTTTTTTAAGACGGGCAGGAACATTCAAGCTAGTTCAATTATACAGATAAAAGTAAATTATTGTTTTGTCTATGGAAAAAAATTGAGTTGTACTACTATAAAAAAAAAAAAAAAGTGAAGAGATGCACTCCAATGGTCATGCTGGGCTGTGCTTAGTCTCTCAGTTATGTCTGACTTTTTGTGACCCTGTGGGCTACAGCCCACCAGGCTCCTCTAACCATGGGGATTCTCCAGGCAAGAATACTAGAGTGGGTTGCCATGCCCTCTTCCAGTGGATCTTCACAACCCAGGGATTGAACCCAGGTCTCTGGCACTACAGGCAGTTTCTTTACTATCTGAGCCACCAGGGAAGACCAAGAATACTAGAGTGGGTATCCTATCCCTTCTCCAGGGAATCTTCCTGAACCAGGAATCAAACTAGGGTCTCCTGCATTGCAGGTGGATTCTTTACCAGCTGAGCTACCAGGGAAGCCCCCAGTGTTCACAGCAGCACTATTACAATAGCTAAGACACGAGAGCAGCCTAAATGTCCATCAACAGGTGAATAGATAAAGAAGATGTGGTATGAATATATATGTGAACACACACACACACACACATACACATACATACATACACACAGTGAAATATTACTTAGCCATAAAAAGAATGAAACAATGCCATCCACAGCAACATGAATGAACCTAGAGATTATCATAGTAAGTGAAGTAAGTCAGACAAAGAAAGACAAATGTTATATGATACCACCTATATGTGGAACCTAGAAAACATGTTTATAAAACAGAATCAGACTCACAGTCATAGAAAACAAACTTATGGTTACCAAAGGGGAAGGGGGGATGGATAAATTGGGAGTATGGGATTAACAGATCCACACTATTATAAATAATAAAATACATAAACATAAGAACCGACTATATACCACAGGGAACTATATTCAATGTCTTATAACAAGCTATAATGGAAAATAGGAAAAATATAGAGAGATATGCATATGTAACTGAATCCTTTGCTATACGACTGAAACTAATATAATATTGTAAGTCAACTATATTTCAAAAGAAGGAAAAAAAACTCACAAAAACAAACATAAAAGTGAAATGACAAACCTGCACAAAATAGTTGCTGTTGTTGTTTAGTTGCTAAGTTGTGACTAACTCTATTGTGACCCTATGGATAATGCCAAATCAGTTTCCAAAGTGCTTGTACCAACTTATGCTTCTACCAGCATTGTGTATGTGTTTTCATTGTTTTATACACTTGCCAATTTAGGTCTGATATCATTCATAATTTTATTTTATTATTTTTTTAAATCAGAAAAAAACTTTTTTTAAATTTATTTATTTTAATTGGAGGTTAATTACTTTACAATATTGTACTGGTTTTGCCATACATCAACATGAATCTGCCCCCGGTATACACGTGGTCCCCATCCTGAACCCGCCTCCCTCCTCCCTCCCCATACCATCCATCCCAGTGCACCAGGTCCAAGCATCCAGTATCATGCGTCGAATCTGGACTGGCAATTCATTTCGTATATGATATTATACATGTTTCAATGCCATTTTCCCAAATCATCCCACTCTCTCCCTTTCCCACAGAGTCCAAAAGTCTGTTCTATACATCTGTATCTCTTTTGCTGTCTTGCATACAGGGTTATCATTACCATCTTTCTAAATTCTGTATATCTGTGTTAGTATACTATATTGGTGTTTCTCTTTCTGGCTTACTTCACTCTGTATAATAGGCTCCAGTTTAATCTACCTCATTAGAACTGATTCAAATGCATTCTTTTTAATGGTTGAGTAATACTCCATTGCGTATATGTACCACAGCTTGCTTATCCATTCATCTGCTGATGGACATCTAGGTTGCTTCCATGTCCTGGCTATTATAAACAATGCTGTGATGAACATTGGGGTACA